>PPHD01013967.1:2838-17002 GCA_002909625.1 Bambusicola thoracicus | reverse complement strand
ATATATATATATATATATGTAGGGACATGGAGAGGCTTATTTTTCATGTCTCTACATTAAAGTAGCACTTGCATGTTCTTCAGCGTAGCTCCCATTACCTGGATGTACTTAAGGAAAATGCCAAAGAGAAAACACGATGTCTATAAGCTTGTAGTTTGTACTGCTCCAAGATAGTACCGGTGAAGCAGGCTGAGCACTTCCCACCTCTTATTCACCCCAGGGACAAACAGAGCTGTATGTCGGCACGCCAAACAGACGAGCAGCCCCCGATCAGCAATGGAAACAAATCATTACCATGTAAACGTTGTTTCAGCAGTCTAACAGCCCCTGTGCAGATCGGCGTGCGGTCACAGCAGTCTCCTTTGTAAAGACCCGGCTGTACTTCGTTAACCTGACAGCACCCCCGAAGAGAAAAGCACATACTGGGCGTACAGGAGGACACCCTCCTACAGACACGTCCTTTTTATTATTAAAACCCATATCTTTAAAGCCATCCCACAAAACGTGACACAAACCGCCATCGGATCACAGCATTGTTAGTCGAAGCGACGCACCACCGCTCCCCCAGCATGGCTTTAGTTTGCACAGCTGACACCAGCAGCACTCCCCCATAGGTCTCTCGTGGCACTCCCAGGAGCAGTGAGCTGCTGCCATCTTAGCAGTGATGGCACACAGACGTGCAGACGCTCCGCTCTTACCGCGTACCACAGCCAGGCAGTGCCAAAGTGCTGCCCGCGGCGCTGGAACCGTCATCCATCCGCACCCTCAGGTTTGCAACTCAACATACAGTTACTCACAGTATCGCAACGCATTCAAAAGGAACAGGAAAATGTACATCGACGACAACAGACAAATTACATCGCCGTTTGCTTCTTTTTTTTTTTGCATCATCATTCATCATACTCCTATTTTCCAACAGATGGTTGCCGAAAGCACGTGTTAGAAAGGCTCTTTTTAATCAGAAAACGCCGGCATGGAAATGCAGATTAATGCTTGTCAGTAGCGAAACAGTCGGACTTACAATGCAGACATTACTGAAACACTCACAGCTTCAAGGAGATGCGCGCAGCTGATAGCACTGACGGGGTCTAACTGTAACCTAGCAGGCAGCGCAGCAGCTGCCTTCACACACTGGCAGGAGGACTGATGGCGAGATGAGATCAGAACAGCACACCATGTTTTATTTAGAAAGCCGTAGCAGTAAGTATTTGCCATAAATATTGCAAGCCTCATTTATGAGCGATGAGAGGCTTTGCAAGCTTACAAACTAACGTTCACCAGGAACATAAAAGGCAAACCCAAAGACATTTCCATGCAGAGTACGACTCTCTCACAGTCACTGGATCTCTGTCACCTGCCACAGGCAGAGATGCTGCTCACGGAAAGCCCCGAGGCCCCCGGGCTCTGATGCACACAAGGCTGCCGTCAGTGGGATCGTAGACAAACACAGGATAATAAATGGTCTCACAAAGGCAACTGCTCTGTCACAGCCAGAATTCACGCTCAGAGCTACAGGAAATACTGCTGTTGTGCGTCGCGTGGCAAATCCTCCTACTGTAGCAACGGACTTACAATCACAGCATCGTCTGAGTTGGAAGGAACCCTTTAAGGACATCCAGTCCAACTCCCTGCACTGAACAGGGACACCTGCACTAATCGGGTGCTCAGAGCCCCATCCAGCCGGACCTTGAGACCCAGACCTCCACCTCATCTCTGGGCAACCTATGCCAGAGCCTCATTGCCCTCACTGTAAAAAACTTCTCCCACATATCCAACCTAAATCTCCCCTCCTTTAGTTCACGGCCATTTCCTATGAGGGCACGTTGCTGGCTCACATCCATCTGCCATCCACCAGTACCCCCAAGTCCTTTTTGGCAGGGCTGTGCTCTACCCTTACATCCCCCAGCTTGTACTGATAGCACGGGTTGCTGTGAGCCAGGTGCCAAATCTTGCACTTGGATTTATTGAACCCCATGAGGTCCCCCTGGGCCCGCTGCTCAGCCTGGCTGGGTCTCTGGGTGGCATCTTAAGGGGAACAGAGAAGCAGCAATCGAGGACCAAACAGCAGGCATGAGGCACAGGCAATGGCAGCTGGGCTCTGGTTATGGCTTAGGGGCAGAGTCAGGACCAGAGCAGCTTTCAGCACCTGCCTCTCTTCCTAATGCACGCCCATCATTACTGGGAACTGAAAAGAACTACAGCAGTGCAGAAGAGGAAATACCAAAAGTGTAGGGGCACTAATTGTAGCCTGGCTTCAGCAATGCACTTAAAGATAGGTTGAGAGTAACATGCAGAAGTTCCAGGTACGTTGCTCAGTCAGGCTGTGCTTCACCCAGAGCAGTTCTGGTCCCTGGGACACAACGCTTCTGCTAGTGGAGACTGAAAACACAGCTGAGGCCAAATTCATCAGAGTGGCTCCAGAAATTAATTTAGCTCCAGGGACTACAAGTATCACGCATCCAATAATGTTTCTGTTCTATTGAAAAAGGCACATTCCAAATCTGAGAAACATTCAGGCTACATATGCCACCTTGCGAGCACATTCGAAGCATCGCTGTTAGAGGTGAAAGACACTGAGTAACTCAGTGCAAATGGTTCCCTTCCCTGTTTTTGGCCCAGTGAAGTTACCTGCTCAGACTGCCAACAGACATGTGCTCTGTAGGGATGGAGAAGAAAAAAGCAGGTTGCTTGTTACACTGAAGGCTGTTATTTGCCCAAGAAGAATCACGATGGAGCAACGTAAGTTTTGGGCATTATTCCAGCTACAACTGATGTCCTTATCAAGCACCTATTAAACAAAAACCAAATGGACAATACTGGACAGCTGGAAGACAAGGCTACTCTCACAGCACTGCATCCCTTCTGTGAATCCCAGCACACCCCTGGAGCTGCTCTGCTCTGCATACTTGCTAGAAGGAATTAATTCATGGTAGTTGCGTGCAAGGCAGCCAACAGCACAGACTAAGGGGTCATTCCTGCATACACGTAACTTCCCTCAGCTGACCAGCTGTTTCGATGACAAGTGGTCAACCTGGGGGAACAAAGCAAAGACCACATAGAAGAAAAGTATGCAGAAGCACAGTAAAAGGGAACACGTCCCATCTTAAGGAATACACATAGCATCACTCTAGTGCTGACCAGACCTACTTCTATAACCAGGAATATTTCAATAGATTATTATTATTATTTTTTTTATAAAACATAGGGCTACAGAAATTAGGCATACTATATATTTAGTGTTATAAAAAGCTTCCACTTACATAATATTTAAAATATATCTTCAGTGCCAACGGTATATTTGCAATATAGTATCTGACATAATAAAAATATATGCTTACTGGACAGGAACGGTGTTGGACTACGACAGGGGGTTCTCCTTTGTGTGTGGTTTGTGCAGCTGGTACAGGTGGCTGCTCCCTCCTTCCCTTGGTTTCCCAACCATCAGCTGCTTGGGAACAGCCATTTTCCTTACGAGTCCTCTGCAAAGCAGGCTGATGTGTTCCTCGGCTGACACATCTACTGGATGTAATCCAACCTTGGTATAAATTCATTACATGACTCTGCCTGTTTCACTCTTGAAAGAAACAAATCAACAATTCCCCACAACAAAGCTTTCTGGGGCATTAGTAAGGATCAGGACTTGTACGAGTCATGCAACTGCGCTGTGGGATAAGGATTTTGCTATAGAAAATGTTGAGCTACCCTGGCAGACGTTTCTGATACTAACAGCAACCAGGTAGGTGCCAAGTAAACTTACCTGGCACTGTGGGTGCCAAGGCCCTTATGTGGGAACACAGCTGCACCTCCTGGCCCTCTTCTGCCATAAGTAAATCTGGAAAGCTTAAATAAATCCACAGAGTAGAAAACACTTTGCTTTAACATCTAATGGAGAAATACAAATGTTCAAGTGATGCATCTAGGAAGCAGGTGCCAAACTACAGCAAAAGGAGCATCACGCACAGCCATGGTGCTGCTGAGGTGCACAGCGGAGAACTGCTCGGTGTCCCACACCGTGACTGAAGAAGGTGGCTGGCACCAGAGCAGCTATGCATCTTCCTCTACCAGCCCTTATAAACCTACCTGGCCCTGCAACAACTTACCATCATTGATCAGATCTGCTCTACGGTTTGAAATTTACGTGCTACTCATGCTTTGCTCCTTTCTGACTAACCCTGGCATGAAGTTCCTCTAGTTTATGTGCTCAGGAATACCTCCACCAGCCTCAGCGTGGTGGCACCAGTGCACGTGAGAAGCAAGACCTCTGCAGGAATGGGGATGCTGGCTACACGGGCTGTCTGCTCCACATCCTAGGTACATTCACTGCTCATTTTTACAGATGGCCCTTGTAGATTCCATTTGTTTTTTGTCAAAGCAGATTAAAGGCAAGGCATCCATAAAACATTTTGCCATATGGTTGTATGGACTGAGCTTTTTGCTTGGAATAGGTGGCTGAATATGCTATCGACATGAGCTATCATACGCAATCAAGCTTGCTAGATTAAAGCAGGACTTGTGGCTTGCAAACAGAACGCTGTGTATTACTCATTGAGCTTCGAGCAGCAGCTCTCTTGTCGGGTTTTATTAAAGTATTTGCATGCTTCCAAAATGAAATAGAGGTCCACCGCCGTCTCTTGTGGAGGAGAGATGGGATCGGTTGCATTCAGTTGCCATTTGGTTGGAGATGCCATACAAAATCCCCGCTCGCTGGCTGAATAGAACATGGCTGAATTACAAAAAGCTTTCATCCAGAAAGGAGGTCTTTGTTACACACACAGTCTCTGACTCTTCCAGCGCTTTCCAGGTGTGGTTACATTACGTTCTCAAAGAGCTGTAAGGACCGCATGATATTGTCGTCCTGAAAGCAATGAGAAGACACGGTCACGAAAGGAGCACTGAGGAACACAACTCCTAACCTGGCGTGGCACAGGAGGGGCTCTGTAGGCAACAGCCCGGCTTTCCAACCTCAGTGAGCTTCAATGGATTCAGCAGTTAGGTCCTGATGTGGAAAAGCAGTGCTTGTACTTCAGCACCTTGGCTGGTTTGAGGCATGCAAGCACAGAACATTCTCCTAAGCTTGGCTTCCAGCACAGGCTGTGCTTCGCTGAAGAAAAGCCAAACCAGCACTGAAGCTGTGCCCTCAGACATCAGCACCCACTGCACTGCACTGATCCTGAGTATGAAAGCGTGTGCTTAGCTCCATCTGCTTCAAAAGCCCAAATGAAAGGACAGCTTTGAATGGGCAAGCATGCTGCGATGGAGTACCACTTCCTCACAGAAACACCTTGGGTTCAAAACAAGAACACATGAAATCCCAGCCTCTCTCAGGTCCCCGGATCCAAATGAGAGAGCTGGAGACACACAAGGAAAATACCACACTGTTTCTCAAGAAGCACTGAAATTGTACTTGGAAGAAGTAACCAGAATAATTCTAAAAAACAATGATATGTTTCCCTATGAACTCAGTCATTCCAACAGTTAGAATAACTGCTTGTCTGCAACACCAAGATTATCTTCCAAACTGAGCAACTTCAGAGATCTATGGCATCTCATTCCTCTTATCTCCTAGAGGTCCCAACCTGGAAAGGTGTTATCCCCACACCCCCAGCCAGAGCAGCATCCACCTCGCTCACCTAACACATGGGGAACCAACCCTGCAGCAGCACACTGACCATCCTGACCCCACCACCCCGATGGCTCAGCAGCCTCACAGAGTGCCACCAATCTTACAGCTGCTTTTGTTTTTGCAGAGAGCAAAGGAAACCCGGGATCTGGAGCGGCACCTCCTTGCAATTGAAGTTGGTTGGAAGTGAAAACAAACATCATGGCGTGAGCAGCACCTTCCGTTGCGCTCTGCATTTCATCCTTACCTCCTGACACGATTCGATGAACTCATCCAAAGTTACAACACCATCTTTGTTCTTATCCATTTTCTGCAAAGTAAAAACAAGCACCGAGTTCCCATCGGTAACACTGTGGTTATAGTATAACATCCTATGTGCTGTAACTTGAATAAATCCGGGGCACGTAACCTGCCCACATTGCAGACTCGGTGTCACTGCTTAAGTTTGCTGGCAGCTAAGGACTGGTTCACTCTGGTATTTGGAGGACTTCTGAGGTCATCTCCACCTGTACCTTCCTTATACACAGCGACCTCTGCTCATATTACATCATTTATGTCTTCACTGCCGCACCATATTATTGCTGTCTGTCTTTATGGGCACTTGAGAGGAGAAACACCAAATGACTGTGATACATGCAGAGGCTCCACATTCACTGGATAGATAACATCCCATTGCAAAGGGTTGGGCTAAGTCAAATAGGATACCTCAGACTCAAGAATTCAGCAGGTACTGCAGTGTTAGGTAGCTACCAGAATTTGTTTTAGAATGTATAGTAGGAATCACAGAATCACAGAATGGCCTGGGTTGGAAGGGACCTCAAGGATCATGAATCTCCAACCTCCCTGCAGGGCAGGGCCATCAACCACCCCATTTACTAGATCAGGAAACAGCAGTGTAGGTGGGATTAATCTTAAAGTGTATCAGTGAATAGCTCGGGTGTTGAGAAACCATCATCAGAAATCAAGTACCTGGAAGAACACTTCTACGTGCTGCCTTGGAGCATCTTCCTTCAGCACTGGATACGTGTACTTTCCCATCATATCATAAATTGCCTTTACTATATCCATCATCTCCTGCAGTAGCGATATGACAACAGAAGCACAATGGGGAAATTAATAGAAATGATAGCACGTTTATTTCTTTTACTGCCCTTTTCTTCACCCTCTCCTGTTAACAGAACAGCACAGACCTCATACCCATATCAGCTGTCAGCCCCAAGAACACATGCATGCAGACAGATGCATCTTCAGATATATGCTAACCTATAAATCTGGGGGGCTTGTAGTGCACTGGGTGAGCCCACACCACACCTCCCAGTGCAGCCAGTAGCCCCTTATATGCCTTGGTCACTGAGTACCTGCTGCCATCCTCCGCTCCCCTTCCAAGCACTGCATTGCTCATAGATTAAACCAGGATTTTTCCCCAGGTAAGAGCTAACCATTAAAGCCAGTGTAACACAGGAAAACACATCTATAAAATAATACAATATAAGATCACTTTGCATTTTCTTAGACAGAAAAACCCTCAGGTCCGGTTTTATATGTTTGATGCGCTGCATGCAACGTTAATTGTGCTATGCAAGAGAAACGAGTCAGCTCTCATAGAAATCAACCACGTCTGTCACAAACAGCCCTACCTCCTTGTTTATATAGCCATCCTTGTTTATGTCGTACAGGTTGAACGTCCATCTTAGCTTTTCATGAACTGTTCCCCGCAACAGAATGGACAACGCCATCACGAAATCCTGGTTGGAGGCAGAGGGAGGAATGAGGATCTGTGTAACATGCTTTTCCAAGTCACAATCCTCATTACGCCCACCAGGGGAGTCACCTTTTTAGGATGAACGTATCCTCTCTGACTGAACTCAATGGACACAGCACCCGCTAAGCCAACCTGTAGGAGGTAACTGGGAAAACCCCAACAGCCCTCAATTACCCAGCTGTGCATCCTCCCTGTGCCCACCTTGAGAGGGACGGCGAGATCCCAGAGCCCTCTGCCACATAGGGCAGCTCGGCTTTTGTCCTCTGGCAAAACACAACGCATTTAGCCAGGTGTGGTCCCCACCTCTACTAACTCCATCTGGGACGCGGTATTTGGCTTGTATTTTTGGTTTACAGTGGAGTTATCGCTTCCAATAACATTGATTTACTGTTTGTGCCGCACAATGGCTCGGCGGCACCGCTGTATTTGTTCGTACAGGCAGAGCTTCAAGCTAAAGCAGCTACACTCTACCTGGTGCCTCATTTAACACACTTATTCCTCCCCGTGTCATCTCCAGTGGCTCTGCACGGGGCACAGCACCGCTTCCTAAAGACCTCTGTTCCTTTGTACCCACACTCAAGAGAAATTAAAGCTTGCTGAACAATACAAAAAAGGGGACGAAATGCTTACATTTGATAACCACCAAAGAGACAGATTTGCCAGGAAGGAAAGCTCAGCGTTTTTTAATATACTTGTCTAAGCACTTTGCTGTGGGTCAGCCCATTTAGCATTCTGGAAGTCTCTTAAAGCTCCCCAGAAGGGCCGCTACAGGCAGAGCTCCCACTGCAGCCATCGCTACAGAGATGCACTTAATTATGGCAACCTCCCCCATCTGATAAATTATTTCTCTGCCACACCTGGAACTAACGGGGATTGGGCCAGTTGGATAAAGCAGGGCTGCCTAGCATTTCCACCATGTTCTGTTTGCAAACACAGGCTGCATGTACGGGGTGGATTTGGTATTCCTCAGGAACTACGTGAGATCCCTGCTGAACATCACAAATCAGCTTTGAAAGTGCCTATATTCCAGGGACACACACATGAAACCCTGCAATGCATGCCAGCTGCAGGAAGCACGAGCTTCTCTGGCCTTCCTTTGACATCCACATTATCTGTGCCACTCGCTGGTCTCTGCTCACATGGGACTATCACTGCCCTCTGCTTTCTGCTACATAAACCACTGCACTTTCTCCCTATGGGATTAACACTCCTATGCTACTGACTAACACAACCTGCTTGTTTCTCCAGTGGAAAGGAAGCCAATCCATCTGCACGAGAAGCCTGCACTGAACAGAATGAGATTTTGACGTTTCAGGTGGTTGTAGCCCTCCAGCCCACAGCCCAGCAAATCCCATAGTTTACAATGCAGAATGGACAGGGAAGCTAAAACACACAGAACTGAGAAAAAGGGCGTTAAGACAGGATGCAAAACAGTTACCTCAAACTTCACTGAGCCATTCTGTGCAGTGTCAAATGCGTTGAAGAGATAATGTGCATACATGCTAGCATCTGGAAAACACAAAAGGCACCGATTGGTACAGCAGCTCCTCATACACCACTGGCTCTCAGCAACCTCTTTCAGTATAAAGCCATCCTTAAAGCACTGCCACTCTGTGAGCTAGTAAATATTAACATGGACTTGCAGAGACCACAACCCAACCCCACTGAATGCAAAAGCTTTTACTGTACAGGGCATGATCTGGATTGTGGGGCTGTGCTTGCAAGAATGAGAGCAAAAAGCAGCACACAGGAGTATCTCTGGGGTCAATGCAGCATTAGCTCCAGCTGCGAGTGCAGCAACTCCATCTCACAGCAGCGCACTGCTCTGTGGCGGACAACTGCTGGCAATCTCTCATGTGGGTTTGCCTTTATTCTTGTTAAATAGCTGTTCAAAGAGCCTACACCGATGTTCATACCTTGCTCGTGTTTCCGTGTAAGATCCTGCAGCCCTTACCTCACTTTCCTAGCACAGAGCATCCAAGTAGCTCTGCAGCCAGGTGACACCAACCTGCACGAGGGCACGCTTCAATAGACCCGACAAAGCATCCCTGCTTACCTCCGTGAGGAAAAAACTGTGCATAGATCTGTTTGAACGTCTCTTCATTAACCACCCCGCTAGGACATTCCTGTCAGAGAAAAAGAAACAAAACCCAATCAAAACACACACCCAGCTCTGTTAAGGTTCATTTGCAAAGCTGTACAAGCCCAAAGAGAGCAATTATACAAATCGCATCCCTGCTCCCACAGCGTTCTGGATGCACGAGCTGTGCAGCTGAGAAATGAAAATAATTCAGGCTGCAATTTCGTCTTCAGCATCTCGCAGGCTTGGTTCACCATTATCAATGTTTTTAACTGTGTTTTCAGCAGTGTTTAAGTTCTTTCTTAACAGATGACCTGGACAGCCAGCTCGTGCCTTCTGTCACACGAAGGCCCCCATATATACATTACAAATCACTGCCAGCTATCACTTCCCTGCCCTGTCCCTCTATATGGGCCCCCAGGAGCCAGGTACCCCCACACCAGCTCCATGGAGGCTAATGGTCCCTACCAGCAAATTCTCAAACATTAGCACTGGTATGAGGCTTGACACCAGCAGATCACTTCAGGACAGCCCAAGTGAAATTCAGGACCAGGTGTAGCTTTGCTATGTGCCTCAATCCAGAGGCTTTATTAAAAAGCAAACCCCAAATCGGAACAAGCAAACCCCAGCTCTCACAAACCAAGGGAAGTCAGCAGCAGGATGCAGCTTTATCTCTCAGTCAGCCACTGCCCATCCCTCTGCACACACACAGAATAACCTCCCCTGTTCCTATTTACAGACTGAGAGCTCCAAAGCCTCATCTTGTTTAAAGGCTCTGTTTGCATGACTGTTTAAAAACTCATCCATCCTGTGATACAGCATGCTTGAGTTCAACCACAGTTATATTGTTACCTAACCAACACAGTGACAAAATCCATTCCTAACCACTGCTTACAGGTCGTTGAGTTTGGGATGAGCAAACTCAGGAAGCCTGAGAAAAACCCTTTGAATCAGTGACACCAAGTCAGAGGAAGATTCAAGCCAAAGACTTACTGATGAGCCCTTTAGGTTGTCTTTTAAGAACAAAAGGACCTTGACAAGAAATTCTGCCATCAAGAAAAGCTTACAAACAGAAAAAGATTTTTTTCCAAGCATCTGATCTGCAGCATCGCCTGCTGCTGACGTGCATTCCCCAACCATGGGAGGGACAGAACAAAGAGATCGCTTCATCCTGTGTGAGTCACAGGAGAACAAGGAGGGGCACTTTGGGCAACACCAAAGGCACTCCCCTAATCACACACACTCCGTACCTCTTTGCTACATGCATTAGTGCAATTAGGTCTGAGTTGCTCCCTCCAGTTCGGAAGAGATCCTGAAGACATCTACCTGCCATTTGGGTAGAAAACCATCAGTGGACGGATAAGTTGTTGCTTGAAAAGCCCTGAAGTTATCCTTCACTCACTATCCTCCCATTGGGTTGGATGCCTGGAACTGGCACGGGGCTCTTCATCTTGCTGAGGCCACCCCTTCTGCAGCATCAGTGCCCAAGGCTTGGTCTGCATAACAGGCAGCTGGAGTAGCTGGGAACCACAGCAGCAGCTGCAGGGCCAGGCACTGGGGTGTCCTTCGTGCAGAAAATGAACAGGGCTTTCTAGCTGTGCTGTAGGGCAGAATTCCAGCTCAATGAGTACCCTCAAAAAGCTCCAGAGCTCCTGATCCAACAGCCATTGTGATGGTTTCATTGTCATGAGACAACTGCTGGTAGATGCCTTCTTCCCAGCCACTGCAATGCTTTAAGACAGTTTATAAATACAGGGGCTACCATTATGCTCTCCATACCTTCCCCCTCCCTCAGGCCATCCCAGCAGCCCCAGCCACCATCTGCGCTCCTTTCCCCCCAGCCTCAGTGCATCAACACTGGGCAGGCACAGTGAGAGGAGCCGCACCGCTATCAAAGAGGACAGGTCTCCCACAGCAGGTCTGGCCATTGGGCCCGATGACATTTTGAGTTTCCACACAACCCTGCTCGCTTCTCATGCTCCATCTGGAAGCCAAATGGAAGTTTGCATCAAGCCTCCAGGAGCGCAGCGCTGACACTGTTCATCCCGTTTAGCTCTCCATAACAGGGCTGCTTTCAGACACACATGCTAGTAGCGATTCATTTACACTTAACTGATCACCGTTTTGTTTTGTAAGAGCCAAATAAAGCTCAGGAGGCCTCATTAGTGCTACAGCACATCTAAAGGCAGCTGACTTGAAAGAAATCTCTCCTGTGGAAAGGAGCAGGTAAGCTCTGTGCCAGCTGAAATTCCACTGAAGGCAGCAGAGGTTTCCTCATGCAAGAGAAACTTCATAGCGGCATGAAACAGCACAAACTGCTCCAGTACGCACAAGGCTTCCTTTGACAGCAGTGGGTTAAATTTCAGGTAAACACCTCGCTTTTGTTTTCAAACCTATGAATTCTTTCCAAGTGTCTAACGTGAGCAGTCAGCGCTTGGTTCGTATTGTTGCCAAGCACAGAAACAAGCCCAGCCTTTCCCAAAACCCAGCTGCCGAGCACTAGCACTGACAGCATCCATCACATGTGTGGATCGACCCTCCTGACTTCTCCTGAAGCCACAAAGGAGCTGAAAACCACACTTTGAAATACAAAAAAACTCAAGGAAAAACTGCTGAGTCTTTGCCAAGTGTCCCTTGCAGCCAGCAGCCATTCCCCTCACAGGGCAGAACCTCCTGAAGGAGGCAGAAAATCCCATGAAGATCCCAACCCTCATACGTTCATGCACTCAATCCAAAGAATGTAAGTAATGAGGAAGTCCAAAAGGGACATAGTCCAAAGCTCTGTTGTTGGAGGTCACCTGAACAGCCAACCATTATCAGTTTGAATCTTATAAACAGCTTCTCACTCCCTCCCATTCATTAATTGCTCCCCAAACATCACTCACCTGGGGAACAGAAACCTCTAACTGCATCCCATGCCAACACTGCCTTCTAGCTCAAACAGTTCTTTCTTCCCACGTACTTATAAAACAGCCATGTTTTATTTAGTTAAGCTGAACCAAAGTAAGATCCACCAGACTCCGCTTTCTGCTGCTTCAGTTATCTTTGCTTTTACAGGGCCACCGCCAAAGCCCTCAGCCCAAACACATCACGCAGGCTCCAGTCTGACAGCAGCAAAACCAATGCTTTGCATAATGCAAAATGCACCTTACGGGAGGAGGTAACTGCTGAAATAAATGAAGCCTTTTGGTCCCAGCATCAGGGGATATTAGAAAACAGCAGCCTTTCAACACCAGGAGGTGAACGGCGAAGGCACAGAGAGAGGAAACACGTGGCAGTCAGTTTGGTTGCCGTGCTGTTTCACTGCAGTGGCCAAGATGCAGTTTGGTGGAAGCCTCCATCAGTCCAGTGTGGAAACGGCAGACCTGAGCAGTCACACCCCAGGAGGAGCCTGAGGTCACGGTCCATCCATGGCTGCATCCCTGGCTGCTGCCCACCCTCCTCAACTAAATTCTGCCCTCCCCTCCTTCCCCACCACCTTCCCGGGGCAGCTCACAGCCCAGAGACCCTTATGGGTCAGCTCTGGGTGCATGTCAGAACTTATCGTTTCCTGTCTCAAGATTTGCTGTCTTGGAGCACTGTGAGGAGCCAGCGCTTATTTTTAATGACAGAAATAAAAGAAGAGAAAGAACAGGCTTACAACAATTCAGTTCTTTGCTAAGCAGCTTTACTGTCTGCAGAAACATAACTGAAGACATGAAAGCCTACCAGCAAGTCTGAATGATTAGAATGACTTGGCTTTCTCTCCAAGTCTGGAGCTGCATATATCTTTTCTCCCCCAGAAATCCTGTATTTTCAGATCTTACTTCTGCCCAAGCAGCTGACAGCTTTTGCCATCACCTGATCAATCAGTTCTGCCAGTACTGTTGGCCCAGAACCCTCTCAGTTTTCTCACAGGGCTCCAGGAGAGCAGGGATGCATGTCCCAGTCCCACTGCCCCTTGCTACCATGCTGCCTGCACTGTCCCCTGCCCAGGGAAAGACTTCAGAGACATTAAGAAATACAAGTATGGAGAATTAGGACCCTGGTCAGACAGGGCGCTTGCCTGGAAGCAATACCAGGCTGCACTGAGCTGCCTTTGGCAGCACGTCCATGAAGATGACCACCCAACCACCTGCCTGCTATGAATACAGCAGGACTGGGAAGGACCCCGTTCCTCCTGCACTATTCCAAGTGCCTGCAGCCGGCCCTGAGATAACCCAGCTGCTGCCTTGTGATTAAACACGACCTGTGCAATCAGTGAGAGCAAGCAGCACGAGCTGGAGGGAAAATGACTGTATTCCCACAGGGACTTTGAATCTCCAGATGGCACTGTAACATCATCCTAAGAAGCATCCGTCTCAGTACAGTGGGAAATATGGTAACAGCTGAGATAGCTCGCCTACTGTGCGTAATTACTCATCCCATTGAAACCATGATTTATAGGCTAGGAAAGCTATAGCTGCCCTTTCAATTTAAACTTTAAATATTAAAGCTTCATGCGCATCGTGTACACAGCAGCTGGAGGAAAACATGCTGCTTTCCTAATGACTTGGCAAAGCCAGGATCGTGCCAGCACTGCCAATTAACACCAAGACCATCAGTGGGGTCTTGCAAGAGTGTTGAACTCACAAGTTTAACATGCTTTTATCATTATTCTTTTCCTCAGATGTAGTGCCTCTGTACTGCAAAATGATTGCAAAACTGGAGGGGAGAAGCGGGG
>PPHD01013966.1:0-17002 GCA_002909625.1 Bambusicola thoracicus | reverse complement strand
GTTGTTCTTTCTACAGCTCTACTTACTCCGAGAATAGTAACGTGGGTCGTGGGAAGCAGTGTGCTGGTGTGAGCTGTATGCCATGGACGGCTGAGGCACAGGGAGGAGAAGAAGTGAACCAAAAGGTTCTGCCCTGAATAAAGTCAGGTATGTCCCAGAGCACCCCTGCTCAGTGCTTGCCTTTGTTGAAATGAACTCACTTGCAGAAGTCTGCTGATCAGGGGTTACAGTGCTAGTCCTGCTCTTTTTTTTCATTATTATTAATTTTTGGTGGCTACTGGTGGGCGTTTCCTGCCTTCATGTCAGCTCTGTGCCCTGCTGATCTCCGTTGCATTTATATCCTTGCTCATACAGAGTAGAGGGAATGTTGTTTCTTTTCTTAAAAAGCTGGGGAACTGAAGAATAAAGAAACAGGGATACAATCAGAAACTTGGAGTCAGAGCATATCACCTGTAATGTATCAGCAAGCATTTCTGGAGAAGAGCCTGTAACCAGTCAGTACTGCACTCTCAGTAATGTTCCCCAGCATTGTCAAGGAATCCAAAGAGACCTCTGGGAATTTCTGTTTTTGATAGAAGCCCTCACTAAAATCCCACTATCATAGCTAGATCAGTGCCCTTCCCAGCTTTCCCTTTCTGTCTTCCACCCTACAGCCATCTTTTCATGGTAGGGATAAGCAGAACTGAGTCCTTGAGATTGGGTTGCAGAACTCTGATCCCAGACCTTGAGTTTTGCAGGTTAATTCCACCCTTATCACTAGACGGCTCCTTCCCCCCAAAAGAAGATCATTTAAGATCATTTTGGAACTGCAATAGAGAAAAGAAATGCAAATCTTTTCAAGGAGGGAAAACCACCTTGCTAGGGATCAAGTGGTTTACATGCCCCTGGGGGAACCAGTGGAAGAAGTCAGAGTAGGAACATTGTATGGCTGGAGGAATTTTGCTCCTGCTTTAAATTTTGCCATACTGCTTTCATTTGAAAATGCAGGTTCAAAGGAAAAAAATAGCATAACGAAACAAAACACACCAGCTCTTTCCTCTTTGGCTTCAGGGCCTCCTGTTGAGGTTCCTTCATCACCATAGAGATAATATTGCTTGTTAGACCAAAGACTAGTAGTTGGAATTCAAGTGGACAAAAAGACCTAAACAAACCCATTATAAATCCCCAATTACTTTCAAACTGTCAGGCTTATTAAAAAATGTAAATATCCTTCTCATTCTTGCAGAGAGTGTATAAAAATGCATGAGGCTAAAAGTCAGCTGAGCTGAAAGGAGCCGATTTGTGAAATAACTTTGCTGAGAAAATGGCAGTTGTTGTTCTTGGAGGGCAGAAGGAGGACAACATACGCCTGCTTGCGCTGCCGGTTCCACCCAGCTCTTGGCACACTGCTGGTGCTACCCTGTTCTACTGGCTTAATACATCTTTTTAGGTAGTTTAATACATCTTTTTAGGCTGATGCTCAGCTCCTTTCAAGAGACAGGGAATTTCTACAGGGGATAAGAGTCATAGCCCAAATACAAGCCCTACACTTTTTGGTATTTATTAATCACTTTGGTTGAACCTTTTTTTCTTGGTGTGTTTCTTTTGCTTTCTTCACTCTTCTGCAAATAGAAAGGAGATTTCTCTTATTTTCATATTTGGCTCTTCTCCATCCCCAGAGGTTCTTCTCTTTAATGCCATACAGAAATACCTTTTTTTCTCACCCTGACCTACTCCTGAGTTCAGTACTGACTTGCCAGATGCTGAGATGTTCCACTCTCTAGCTGATGCTAGTCCAGTAAGATGGTGAGGTCATTTCTGGAGGGAAGTAGAGTACCCTCAGTTTCATCAACATGAATTCTACTGAGGACATTCATCCCCATTCTGTCCCTTCTACAGCAACTAAGGATGGGCAGTCAGGCACTAGAACAGACTCCCCAGGGAAGTGATCAAGGCACAGAGTTTGATGGAGCTCAAGAGGCATCTGGATAATGCTCTCAGACATGATCTGAACTTTGTGTGGTCCTATGTGGAGTTGGAAGTTGGGTTCAGTGGTCTAAATTGGTCCCTTCCAGCTTGGAATATCCTATGATTCTATGGAGGACAGTCCTCAGGAGGGAAAATTATCTCTAGAGCTTTCTTTTTTTGTTGCTAACTTTGTAAATATCAAGTCATGCACTTGAGATGACAGAGTGCTCGAGAACAACATAGCTCTGGCCTGCAAAGGGCTTACCATCTAATAAGAAGTCAGAAAGAGCATGTGAAAGATGCGGTGGTCCAACATATCAGCAACTTCCCTGTCATGTCCAGATTTAGTTGACATCACAGTGAAGGAGAAAACAAGAAAATATTTGTAGCTGGAATAATAAATTGGGCTGCTAGAGAGCTTCTCACATGCAGAAGGTAGCAAGGAGAAAGCATGGATGTGTTTGTGTGGAAGAGGGATGCTGGAATGTGCTGGATCTTGGTATGTACTGCTGCACTGACGCAGCGCTGGTGGCCAGAGAAGTGGAAGGAAGGGCGGGCCTTCAAAGGAAGACAAGGAATTTAAACGTTTAATTACAGCATTGCTACGTGTATAGCGGCACATGATGTGGGATTGCTGTATTTTATCCAATTACCCATGTGTAACTCAGAGGTATTTACAAAAAGAGAGGAAACTGTTAGCTGTTTGACTAAGGAAGGAAAACTGAAGCAATAATCTAAAAAAAACCATAGTTGCTGTTCATCTCAGTCATCAGCAAGGACTGGTTTAAAATTCTGCTATCCTAAAATCTCACTAGAAAATTCACAGAGACAGCTGAATTTGGCACTTTTGATAGGAAAAAAAACAGGGTAATCCTTTTTTCCCATCCTTTTGCAGATGCTTTGGCACGATTCATATTTCTGTCTGGATGCTTTCAAGAATCCAGTATTTTAGTTTCAGAACATCTGAAGGAACCCCCAGAGCCTTGGCAGCAGCACTTTCACAGAACTCCTGTTTGAAGCATGAGCGTGGTGGAAGGCACAAAGGTGAAATGCAACCTTCCTGTGCAGTTCTGCTCCACACCACCTTCACTTCCAGCAATCGGCTCCTGAGAGGGAGGAATCTACAGTACCTCAGTGATTGTCCTCCCAGCTGGCAATCCTTCAGGGACTTGCCGTGGTCAGAATAGCTGAGATGCTTTTCGCCTCTAGATTTTAGATGATGGATTTTCAGAGTGAAAGGACAAGAGCTGACTCCATATTAATGCCAAACTTTAAATGTTTTGACTATACAACTGAAACACCATTACCTATTCCCCACAGAGCTCCACTCTTTCTCTCTCTCTCCTCCACTTCTCCTCTCCACACTGTAGCCTTTTGTATGTCTCAGGCATTAATCCCTCGCTGCCGGGGTGTGTAAATTAAAGAATAATAGAGCTGCAGAGGCATAAGCTCGCAATGATGGGGAATGTGTTTGTCTGCTAAGAAGCAATTTCAGCGAAAATTAACTCAATTTCATCTGAAATAGTGAAGACCGGCATAAGCTGGCAGATCCCCGAGGATGGTAAAATTACTTCGTCAAAGCTCTGCTTGCTTAAATTAACCAAGCAAGCACTCCAGGTTATTGGCAAGATGCAGCTAGTAACTAGGTTTTAATAAACAAAAATAGCTTTTTGGATAAATAAGGGAAGTGCAAAGTGTCTTATGTATTCTGTTGATGTTTTCATCTGTATGACCTCAACAACAAGACCTTCACATTCCTGCAGGCGCATCCTTTGATCCTCTGTGTCCAACTGGTTTCTCTTCTGAGTCTTAGCAAACAACCTGAAAGTGCTTCTGGAGACGATGTAAGATTAACTTTTATTCCAGCATCTAACAGACTGTTTGCAATAACTAGGTGAGATAACAGCAACACCTTTTGGGGTTATTTCTGTGTTTTTCAAAATTGGAAGATGACTATTCTTGATTTAAATTGCTTCACCTCAAAATATGGTGCAGTGTCAGGACAGGAGTTAGTCTACACTGTCACTGATACAGCAGATTCCCCAGCTGAATACAGTGCTGCCTATGGGCAAGTCAGGATGTGACCTCCCTCCTTCTGCTAGGATTTCAGGTCCAAGGGAAGTGAAAATTTCATTGTCAGAAAGACTGACTCAAGGAGCAGCTCTGAGAGCTTGTAAGTCACTTGAGAACGTGCTGACGTGCTCTAAGTTCTTTTGGTGGTCGTGCTGTGGTTTTCGGTTTTTTGTTCTGGTTTGCTTTGGGTTTTTGTTTGTTTGTTTGTTTGTTTTTGCTATGAGTAGCTTTTCTTAGGACTGTGTTTTACAGAAGCATTGTGCTGTTGGAGGTTATGATCACTAGGAGGGGTCCTCTAGAAAATGCATGTTGGGCTTACTGCTCTGCCTCTAGCCTACACGCATCAGGACAGATTTTTGTTTCTCCTGGATTCCATTCCTCTCGGTACAGTGATTTGGGTTTTGGGAATAGTATTCATCAGAAGTACTATCAGAAATACCCAACCCCCAAAGCTGGAGGGTTGGAACAGGATGATCTTTGAGGTCCCTTCCAACCCAAGCCATTCTATGATTCTATATGGTTCTCTGATTACATAATTGGTTAGGAGCATAAAAGGCTTAAAAACCTATTGGTTGGAAAGGAATATGAAAAATCTCCTCAGAACTGCGGAAGTACATCACTGTTTCGACTGTCTTATGCTCCTGTCCCTCCATCAATATTCCAAGAGCACTTGGTATTTAAAAGCTTTGGGTTCTTGTCATCAGTATCCTTTGTATGAATATAGAATCAGAGGATCAGAACGGCTTCTGTTGGAAGGGACCTCAAAGAGCATCTAATCCCAGCACCCCTGCCATGGGCAGAGTTACCACCCACTAGATCAGGCTGCCCAGGATAGATTGTTCTGTAATGTTCTAGCCAATAGGTGATTATTGTGAGTGGGAGATACATCTGTTCTTGGCCACAGGCCCCCATTGAAGGGGACCATCAATGGTTGGTTGAGAGAAAGGAGAGCTGCAGAACTGTCAGACCATCCAAACCAGAGGATGAGATGAGACCCAAGCATATGTGATTTATCCCCTCCCCATTACACTCCCCTGGCTACTTATTTCCCCCCTCCCTTCCTACCATAAATCTCAGTATCTGCAGAAGGGGAAGCAGCTGTCTACAAGATTTGCTGAGCCATCCACTCATTAAAATATTCCACTGGCAAAGAAATACTTTCTCTTGCTGTTGCATATTTACAGTTTGGAGATTTCGGACAATCCGAATTTATACTTTTTAGCTTTCCTAGTTACAAATGTTGAGAGAAGACATTTGGCTAATGACCCTGGTTACTGCCATGAGCTGTAGTGACCTGTCTTGGGAGACAGCTGGCAGCCTCTCAACAAAAAAAAAAAAAAAAAACAAAACAGGATAAGAAATACAGGATCTGCTCCATGCAAAATCACCTCTCTTTGATAGGATTGATTGCAGAAATGACACCAACTTGTCATTAAAAGCAGCGAATGCATTTGCAGCAAGGAATAAACTGCCTGGAGCAGCAGTGCCCCATGGGTACAAACGTGCCCTGCTGAGACCTTTCATTGCAGCCCTCCTCCGTCGGATTGTCAGTCACTTTTATTTCTTTTCCCTGTTAGTGCAGTGGCAGTGGTCAGAAAGGTGCTGGCTTTAAAACAACAGCATCAAAACTGATGAGGAAAATAAGAGAAGCCCCACGCTATCACCAGCCAGGCTGGCCCCTTTGCAGAGCTGCTATCTGCTCCCTGCACGCTGCACCTGCATTGTATGTGCTCCGTAGGCTGATAAGACCCCGCTCATCTATTGTCAGCCCCGCTGAGCCAATCTAGCTGCATTTGAGCGAGCTGGATTTTGTTCTGCATCACGTATCAATGACAACTCCCAGCTATGGCCTTGCTTTTAAAACCTCACTGGTGAGGGTGCATGGAGCTTGAGGAGTGAGGCGTATCTCTAAGCACAAAGGGGATTCAAAGCAGCTCGAAAACAGGCTTTGAAAACAGAGGGAATACGCTGTGGAGGCTATCAGAAGGGACTGGATAAACGTGGGACATCAGGATCGCTGCAGCTGATGCTGCTGTACAGTGCCGTACCTGGAGGAGGAGAGTCACTGGATACAAAACACAGTGGTCCACCTGCTTTAACAGCAGCAGAAAGGGCAATGTGTGGTTAAGGCACAGCAGTGACACTGAGTGGCTGGAGTGTAGTGTAAGTGGTCTTGGCTTGGAGCCCCATTTCTGCTGAATTTCTCCAGGGCTTTTGGCTGGAGAGGAGAGTTTGCAGGGGTGTGTTGAAGGAAGCCAAGAGAGAGGAGAGGTCAGAGGACCCATGCTGAGCCCTTCTCAGCCCTTTGGAAAGTCTCTTGTGGTGTGACAGTGTCTGAGGCAGGAAGCAGAAGGGATTTCTGGTGGGATATTAGGAAAAACTTCTCTGAAAGAGTGGGTGGGCGCTGGCACAGCTGCCCAGGGAGGTGGTGGAGTTATCCCTGGAAGCATTCAAGAGCCATGGAGATGTGGCACTGAGGGATGTGGTTAGTGGGCAATGCTGATGGGAGGTGGATGATTGCACTAGATGATCTTAGTAGTCTTTTCTAACATGGATGATTCTAAGACTTACCTCCTGAGTTGCAGATAGATGGTCTCTCACTAAGCAGAGCTGCAGGCCAGGCCTCGAAGAACTACAGTAATTTGGACAATAAATAAGATGGAGCCTTCAACTAAATTTTTATTAACGAGATGACACATTTTAAAATCAAATTACTTTGCTACTCTTGGCTCAGGGAAGTCAAGATGCAGGGGAAAGCCAATCACATAGTATGAAACAGCTCACACTGTAGCTTTTGTGTATTTCATCTTTAATGAACCTGCCATTTTATGAGTCAGCACTGATGGGAAGTGTGATGGTCTCATTTCAGGAATTCTCCTTCTGCTTCAGGTCTCTGCCTGCCAAGATGTCATCGCCTTGCACTGCGCTCTAGGACTGCCACGGTTCTCTCCAGCCCTTTTAGACATTCCTGCTTGAAGATTAACCCTACAGTCTCATGCTGGACAACTTAATTCAGCTGAGGAGAAACAGCAGTACATGACAGATAAGAAAGTAATTGCACCCTGAGGAAGCATGAGGAGTGCCTGCGTCATATACACTTGCTTTACAAAACAGCAGCTACTTATTCAAAGGAAGTGGCCTTTGGAATCACAGAGTACATGGAAAAGACATAGTTGCAGGAACCTCATTAGATTTCTAACATGGCTAAGCAGGACAGGTTCTGTTCTCATTTTCTGCCATTAGAGACGGTGGAAAAAGAGATTGTGCATCTCTTTGTTTTCCTGTGCTAAATATTTTGTGGCCAGATCTCAGGAGGAGGGCAGAGAGACAGAAAATTCACGGTGAGAAGCGTGAGAGGAAGGGAGAGGAGAGTTGGGATTAAGCAGTTTAGGGTGAGGAGGTGATGGTAGACCCAAGATGGGGCTGAGACTTATCTGGATTTGTTTTTCCCGGAGATAGAAAGAAATAACACGCTTTCTTTTTTATGGGGGTCTTAATGGTGTTTAGCCTTCAAGCTTCACAAAATGTGACCCACCGGGTGCCCCAGAGATCAGAGGCGCCCGCCTATCAGCTCGTGCTGCTGTCCCTCAGCCTTGCTGTAGGAAGGGCAGATGAATGGAGGGATTATGGACATCCAGAAAAGAAGAGCAGACAAAGCCATGGAAAAAAAAATCATCAAGATTTATTAACCAGAGAGATCCCTCCTTTCAAGTGGGAAAATACCAGGCAGAGCGCAGAGCACAGCAGCCTCCCTACCCTCACCCTTTGCGTGCCCTTTCCTTGCTGCTGTTACAACAGGACAGCAGGCTGGATGGATGTTTGGCTTTGCTCACTGCAAATGTTCTTCTCCTCTTTGAACCTCAAAGGTAAAAATAGTTAGAGATCTCTGACTTGATTCACACAAGTGTCTTTCAGATGGGAAAAGCTTTCAATTGCTTCCAGCCTGGGGCCAGAGCAGTACCAGTGACCATGAAGTGGAAGGCTCGGCATCCTGTATTAACCAGTCACAGCAGTCTTGTTCTCTCTTCTTTCCCTTGCCTTGCCTTTGCTTTTTTCATCCTCTAATGAAGCACAAGTATCCGGAAGGAATGCATGCTAGGGGTGACAGGGAAATGTCCTTCTGATCTCTCCTCTTGAAGGAAGATTTGGAACATTTTAATAAAGTGGATTAAGAACTCGGACACAAAAAGTAACCTGTTTCCCTGTGATGGGTGCTTTAATCTTCTCCCTGAGCTGCTGACAAAGGCTTTCCTTAAAGAAGCCTCTTGAGCACAAAAGGGAGAATAAAAGAATGGGAGAATAGGCAAAGAGGTGCAAGATGTTTAAAGGCACCCAAAAAAAATGAAGCTGCTTGGGTGTTAATTGTATTCTCTTTTCCCAGAGCCTGTTTTCCTCTTACGCTTCCGATTTTGGATCAATGCTAGAGGCTGCAAAACTAACCCAAGGAAGGAAAAAGCCTTTGATTAGACAATCTGAGTGGTAAAGAAAAGTATTGAACGGAAAGCGCTGTCAATGAGCTACTCAATGCAACAATTAGAAGGTGAAACTTTTTCTTTCCCTTTCTAAGCAAGACACACCTCTGCTCTGCTGGAAGGAGGTGGGTGGGAGGAATTTTTCTTGTTCTGGTGCCCAATTGTCTCCTGGACCTTTTCCATGTCAAAGAAGAGTGTGACCTATAAAACTGTCCCACTTTCACATCACCCAATGTAGACTAGGAAACTATCTGACATTTAAAGGGACACTCCTGGTGTTTCCAGTATCGAGCTTTCTGTGACAATAAATGAATAAAGAGGTGCAGAAAAATGATATCTGTGCAAGTGTTCCTGGAATGTTTCTCTTTAAAGAGTCTTTCCAACACTGCTGGCAATGTAGATGGTCATACAGCTGAAGTTTTGCTCTGACAGGGAATCCCACTGCTCCATGAGCATGACGTGAGAATAAAACCTGAGGTGGTTGGTTCAAAGTGCCAACATGGTAAGTTCGTTTATTTTTTTCCTGTCTTGATGGCCAGATTAATATAATAAAACAGAAGATTTTAAATAATAATGAAAATAGTTTATCCCTCCTCAGATAAGGTGTTTTCAAGCATGGGAGTGTCTAAATCATGTATATGGTCTGATTTTTGAGTGGTCCTGTGCAGAGCCAGGAGTGGGACTCAGTGACCCTTACTGGTCTCTTTCAACATGGGATATTCTATGATTCTATGATGAACGTGTTGTGGTTCAATTGGTGACTCTGAGCTACTCCATGGAAACCAGTGGCTGGAGAAAAGAGAACACAGTTAACACCCCTTTGTCATGATGACCAAATTATGTGCTCTGCAAGTCTTTGCAGGCTCTGTACTGCCCCAGTCCTGTAGCACTCAGAACAATTGTCAGTCTCTTGGACTTCGTTTTGAGTTGTATTTGCTTCAAGAACATGGTTTCTCTTTCAGCCTGGACTGTGCCTACTCCAATCCAGGACAGACCCTGAGCTGCTTTTGCTGTGGTTCTGCAGGGACAAAAGGTACCACCATAGGCTCTCTTGGAATGCAGTGAGAAAAAGGTAAGAGTGAACCAACTCTTATGCCCAGCAGGCAACCACAGATATCAAAGCAGCATGAGTCCCAAGGGTAGCTTATTTATTCTTTGACTTAAGCTTGTCTTTGCTGCCTAGATCTCACAGTAAGAGGGGAACTGAGGGGTTTCTGCACCTCTCCCCCTCACAGTTTCAGATGTATCTACAGCCATTTATAGCCAGAGATCACAGTTGCTGGGTTCACATTTCAGCTGTGTCTACTTTTATAAGATGAACTCTCTCATTGTTGCCCCCTCACCTCTAAGAGGCTGAAGCCATCCCCTCCAGTCCCTAAGAGGATGTTGTTTTCCGGTTCTCGCTCCAAGCATCAGCTGCCTGCAAAGAGCTGGGGCAAGTTCTTTGGGTTATGGTTAACCTCCATTGCTCTCTCACTCCCTACCATGCAAAAATTCACGTAGACTTGTCCATGCTGCTGCTTTCCCTCTGCTGCATAAAGGGAGAAAGAAAACCCCAAACATAGCAGATAAAATCCCAGCAGGTTGTACAGATTAGAAGCAAAAGAAAAAGCAGGGACATGGAGAAGAGGGTTTGTGGGCATGGCTGGCCCTGCCAAGGGCTCCCTGTTCACATCTTTCACTACATCTTCTTCCCTCCAGTAAGAACTGCTAATCCTGAGCGTCACCCAGTATCACTGCACTTCATTCCTGTATGTTGCCCACAGTCTCCCTTTAGACCCGTGAGTTCTCTATGGGGCAGCCAACAGCCCTGTGCCAACCCACACCTTCCTCCCACAACACCCTGGTTTGGTGCCCATAGCACATATTCACAGACTATTCATTATCTTTTTTTAAATACCATTTCCCCTCTTCTGTACATCCTTACTACTACCCTGTCTCTCCCCACCTTTCTTTCTGTGCACCATCTTGCCCCAGATTGTTCTTTTGGAGAGGGAGGGTCCTATTTTTTTCTGATTTGTGGAAAAAGAATGAGTACAGGAGCTCTGTGATTTTTGTTTTCAAGCACACATTTTGTTTTGATAAACTGCGTTGTTTTGTCTATAGAAAAGTATTAACTGCTTACATCTATTTTCTCAAAGACCGCACATGAATATTAAAAGGGATTTATTCCTACAATGGCTTCGGGCAGTTGAGTAATCCATTATAGGCTGTCATATCACACTGTGGTAATGTGAAAAGCTGGGAGTCCCTCCAATAATATTTATTAGCAATACAGGCACATTTTCACTTTACAGGTTTTTTTCTGCCTTCGTGTGATAAGTTCACATATAAAAATATTCATTAGTTTCTTTAAGCTGTTGCTTGATTTTAATTATGACGGTGATAATGATGATTTAAAAGAGTAACTGAATTTCACGCAAGTGATAGTGACCTGGTTTATCGCATTTATTTCAGCATATACTGGGATGCTTAATTTAAGGCCCGCAGGCCACCTGGACAGTTCATTTGGCTTTTATTTCCCCTCCCTCCCTCCTTGGTGTTTCACATGGGTACAGCAGCGCAGGAGCACTATGAGTATACTACTGCAGTCCCCATAGTCCTGCTTTGGGCATGGAGCAAAAGGGATTAGGAAGGTGGGAGAAGGCTTATCGCCTTCACCAAGCCCATAATCTCACCATGTGTCCCCTCAACACTTGTCCTTGCAAGTCAGCTGATACGTAGGCATTTTGGTTGCTTTTCTTTTGACTGTTTCCCACAGATTCTGACCTCTTTCGATGTTAGCTGGAGTTTTTGTTTGTATGTAAAACTTTGGTGGTGTTGTCTGATCTTCGCATGGGGCTGGAGCTCAGCAGTCGTTTCTGTTCCCAGCTCCACCCAGCAGAACTTCCCCGTGTTACTCACTTGATGGGTGAACTCCCATCAAGGTGCTAACCCTTAAGATGAGCTCTCTGAATTGCTTCATTATTTCCCTGTGGAGTCAGCCAGGAATCCAGCGAGGACCCCAACTGCAGTGACACTGATGCTCATTCTACTGGGACCCAAGCCAAGAGTGGCTCCTTATTCCACAGCAGTTGTTGAGCTGCTGCTGAAGGATAACAAATAGTGGTCAACGGTGCACTGACCTTCCTCTGAAATCATGACCCCAAGGCAAAGAGCTCCATTTATCCAGAGCACTCTAGTGCCAATTGGTTATTCTGCATCACCTTCAATCAGATCTTGCTAGGAGAGCACCTCCTAGTGATTTTGCTATCCTTGGATGGATGCAGGCATGCAGAGAAAACACTTGCCTTTGTCTCTCAAGATGCAAGATATGAGCGGAGCATGGCCTGCTGATGAATACATCCTCAAGATAGACTGTATAAGAAGTCCATGTCATCCTATTTGACAGGCTGTACAGGCTGTCATGGCTTTGAAAGTACCCTTTGGGATGAAAGGTTTTCTCCAGAAAATCTTGGCTGAGAGGTGTTAAAAGGCAGCTGGGTAATCTACAATAGCTTTGACAACTATCAGCAAGGTGGTTGTGTGTAGGGCTGGTTAGTTCCCCTGGGTCACCCAGAGACTTTGCAATCCCTGCAGAGTTCTGCAAGAAGAGAGGATTTTTACGGTGTGTGTGGGGAGAGGGTGCAGAGAGGCCAAAGAATGGGGGAAAAGAAGTTTAGGAGCATCACCACTGTCCTCTACTTTACCCCAATTGATTTCACCCTTTTCCTTTGGTTCACAGCTTTGTTTGTCATTTACCTCCAAGTGTTAAACCTCTCCTCTCTCCTCTGTTGTCACTTCCCTGTTTTGTGGGTAAAAATATCTGTTCTGAGGTGCCAGAGCAACTCAGCTTGTGTTTATGCATGGCCACATGCAGGATTGATATCTGCAGGTGTGTAAACTGTCCTGCAAGTGGATGCAGATGGTCTGTGATGTGCGTGGATGGGAGCATGCACTAAAACAGCAGGTCTCACCTCCATGCCCCCTTCTGTAACTCATTCTTCAGCCAAAACTCCCTGACCTATACTTGTGACTTAATGATAATCTCCACAAGAGCCTATTATGATTATATAAATAAATCCTTTCAACATTATTACACTGCACAGAGGAGAAACAGAAAGTGATGAACCACGGAGGACTAGGGGGAAGAAATAGTTGTGCAAACGGTCAAAGATATCTAACTGATCATAAAGGGAGTAATGATCCTAAATTGTATGCAAACAAACAGGATATTCTTTAAGATACCTTATTTGTTAATAGTAGTAATCAGGAGGATGATCTCCCAGCTAGTCTCTGGATAGAGAGTTCTTGTGATGAAGCATCTTATAGCCCAAATGGTAGTGTTCAGACCTGCAGATCACACCCAGGCTTAACTTTTCTTACTAGGTGGATACCAAGAGCTACTCAGAGCCGGTGATCAAGACATCTGCTTGCCTGCCTTTTGAAAAGTACTTATTTGCCAGAATGCCTTGGCTCTGCATTAACTGTTTTGGTTCAGTATTGAATTGTGACCAGCTTGCATGCACTGGATGGTATAGAAAAGACTTTTTTCTACAGGTTGTCTTTGAAATCCATACTCAGTTCTCTGGTTGCAGTCCTACAGTGGGGCCTATCTGTGGGCTTTTTGAAGATGAGGGCCATATAACACCTCAAAGAGTGCTTGGGAGAGGCAGGAGAGAAGTGTACAGCTTCCATGTGTCCTCTCTCTCTTGAATGAAGTGAAATTCTGCATCCCAGACGGAGTCTGTTACCAGCCCCCCCTGGTCCTGGTGCCCTCCATGTGCTCTTTGTCCATTGCTCTGGTCTCCAGTGCCTGCCATGTGAAGCCTCTGTGCCACAGTTTGCTGCGTTGTGGCCAGCAACAGTGAGTGACCAAGGCCATCCGGTCCTGCTTCCTGCCCCTGCATCCCTACCTGCCACTGAGTGCTTCTGGAATCTAAGTGGAATCAGTATACAACAGCGCACAGCTTTATTAAACACATCTATTCTCTCTGGATGGCTGCAGAAGACTTCATTCTCTCTCCCTATTTGTAAGACCTGGTGTGGATTTTTTTCTTCTTTCCTCACCCCACTAATGTGGTGCTCACTGTGGTTCTCCTGAAGTTCCAGACCGAGATGTAAGGTGTTTGTTTGGTAACATGGTATAATCCTGACTTGAACTGGCCACAGCAGCAGCTCAGCTGTTTGCCACACACCAGCACCCTTGTCCTCAGCAGAAGGCATTGTCCCCAGGACCAATTGAAAAACCAAGACCTGGTGCATGAATGCCGTGGTGGATGCAAACCTGGAGGCATTAGGTTGCAAGAGGAGTAGCTGAGTGAGAGAGCTGTTCCCTGAGCCAGCCGCAAAGGGCTCATTAGCCAGCAGCTATTTAGGCAGTGGCACTGCAGCAACTCTCTGCTGGAAAAAGCTGATTTGTGGCGGTTTCCTCTCCACGCCGAGTGTGCACTGATCAGGAATATAAATACCGTTAATCCCCAGCGTTAATACCAGCAGCTTTGATCATCTTTCCCCATTATCACTCCCTTGCTGTTAATAAAAGTGATAACCATGGGGGAGAAGGGAATGGGGACTGGACTAATCAGTTTGCAGTTGGCGATGCTGTAAGTAAACTGTCAGGTCTGGAGATTAGGGATCTGAGGAAACCCTGGGGAGATGGTGTTAAGTAAACACTTTTGTTCATGCAGGCTGGGAAAACGAGACACCCAAGGCAACCTGGCCTCAGTGACAGTGCCTCTGGACATCAAGAGGGAGCTCAGGAACAAATTTCTGCAAGGGACTTTCTACAAATTCCCAAGGTATGCTTTTCTTCCTGTTTTCCAACCAGTTACAGTGATTTGTGGGCTCCTGCTCCTTCTTTCTCCTCCTTCTCTGGAAGAGGCTGACCAGAGAATTTCTGGATGCCCCATCCCTGGAGGTGTTCAAGGCCAGGTGGCATGGAGGCAACCTGATCTAGTGCCCGATTTAGGGATTGGCAACCCTGCCCACAGCAGGGGAGTTGGAACTAGACAATCTTTAATGCCTCTTCCAACCCAAGCCACTCTACCATTCTATGTTTCTCTCACTAGTTACTTAGTGGCTGGCCTGGGGCCTCACCTATGAAAATCATCCCCAAGCTTTGGAAAGATTTTTCTCGGGTGAAGAGTGGAGAGAATATATTTCCCTGCACGGTTCCTTGCTGATAGCTGAGACAAACTGGGCAAAACAGATCATGATTGATAGTATTTGCTTGTGATGTTTCCTGATGGCATTTTGTGGAAGAATGGAGGGATAACTAATTTGCTCGCCAGTATCGTAGTTTACCTTTGAAAAACATAATTGAGTCTATTGCCTTCATATTCAAAAGATAAATGTGCCTGGAGAATGGCCGATTGGGTCTGACTGTGTCTGCAGAGAGCCTGAGAATAAGGAAAAGCCTGTGCATCACTAGCATTTAAGTTACCGACTCTCTTGATAGGCACTTAGGTAGCCCCATTATTAACCAGCACTGCAGGACCTAAAGGGCGGGGACACACCTAACATGAAAGCACAAAGGATCTATTGGAAATAGCACCTCATTCTGGTCTGGAGGAGCATATTTCACATGTGGTAGATCTGAATATAGAATTATAGAATCATTAAGGTTGGAAAAGATTACTAAGATCATCCAGTCCAACCGTCAGCCGATCACCGCCGTGCACAGAGCAGAACCTGTATGAGTACCAACAGCTTTTGTTTTCAGGCTGGTTGTTTTTGACAGCAAAGCTGGGAGAAGAACCCAGGAGAGTCTAAACCCTGTAAGAGGAGCAGAGCAGGGAGGCATAGCACTTGCTTTTTGCATTGGCTGCTTAGGCTGATGACAACCAGTGGAAGCAGGGCTGAGTGCAAGACAGACAGTGGCTCTGTTCTGCGTGTGAGACATCGCAGTGTGAGACTGTGAATAGTGTCCCACAGGTGGAGGAAGGCTTTCCTGTGCCCATCTATCAGAGCAACACCCACAGCTGGATCAAGGCACCAGCTGGAGCCCAGTGCTCCCATTCCTGTCTACCACTTGCTCAGCCCCATCCACCAAGAGCCCTTCCCCACTGTATTATTTTCACAGTTTCTTATTTTGTAGTGGCATCCAGCCCAGAGCTTTCACAGGAAAGGGCAAATGGTCGGGGACTCATTTTAACAGCAAAAGGGAACTTGCAAGAGCTTCACAAACTTCTGGATGGGGCCAGAAGGTCTATTTTTCTGTGGCAGCTGGTCAGAGATAGCGAGAGCAAGATTCGCCTGAACCTTTGATAATTAAACTCTCAGCTGCCGAAGAGCTGGCTGCCTGGCTGCCAGATAAATGCTGTTTCCCTTGAATTAGTGTGGAGCCAAAGTGACATCCAATGGCTGGTTAGGCTCATCAAACTGGCTGTTCTCTACAGCTATCCCAAGGGATAGAGCCCAGGCGGCCATTTGCCAATGGAAAAAGGCAAGTACAAATGCCAGGCACGTATCATCCTGCTGAATTTATCACATCTGCAGTTCAGGTACTTTTAGACTTCCTGATGTCATAATACTCCTTTATACAAGAGCTTTCAGGGAAAGCTCCCAAATATGCATTAGACGGAGATGTAATAAGACAGGTCCTGTATATTAAACAGCTACTGCCAGCTCAAATTGAGTCCCAAATTTAGGGTTGAAATGAATGAACTATTACAAAGCCTGACAACATCAGAAATATTCTTGCACCATTTATTTTTTGGACAGGAGTTGGAAGAAAAATGGTGGGGGTGTTATTTCTGTAGGAGAAGGGTAGTGCTACCTGCAGGGCCTGCAGACAGGGCTGGGAAGTGACAATCCGAGAGCCAAGCACTGATAAACTTGAGCCTAAAGCTGAGCCTCGTCCCCCAAGTTGAGAGAAATTGAAAATGCAAACAAAGAGGTAGAAAGAGTGGAGAACAAATTGGTTTTCAAAAATTCTTCCTGTTTCAGTCATCTCAGGTACTGCTGGATTTCGAATCCCAGAAGTGTGGCGGTGGTTTTTAAGCTGACAGGGTCCCCTGTGCTCCAGCTGAATGTGTCAGGACAGAGAATTATTATTGCAAAGGCACAGAAGGAAGGGATGCAGTTTGTTAGATGCCAGGCAGTGTCCCTGCCTGCTAAGAAACAGCAATGCGAAGACAGAATAAAGAGCAGTGTTAAAACAAGGCTAAAGCGCTGCCTAGCAAAAGGTGACACTGGGAAACAGGTATAAACACCAGCAGTGTACTGGGAGGGCAACAGAGCTTTGTTGTTCTTGGTTAGCTTTTCTTTTTTTTTCTTAAATAAATCTTTTCCCTGGGCAAATGCAGGGTCACCAACTCCTTCCTTCTGTAGAATGTTTTCTTGCTCAGTCCTGATCCTGTACATCCTGCAAGGTCTCTGACATGGCTGAATGGGTGAGATCAGTGGTGAGTGTGTGTGGCACAGCTCAGCTCTGCAATGGTGCTGAGCGATGAAGCAGGCTGGGTGGGCTGCCAGGAGATGGTTCCTCTCTGTAGTTATTGAACACCTACTCACCAGGGCTGAGTGAT
>PPHD01013965.1:0-17003 GCA_002909625.1 Bambusicola thoracicus | reverse complement strand
GAGGTGCTGGAGCAGGTCCAGAGGAGGGCAACAAGGCTAGTGAAGGGCTTGGAAAATCAGCCCTATGAGAAGAGGCTGAGGGAGCTGGGGCTGTTTAGTCTGGGGAAGAGGAGGTTGAGGAGAGACCTTATTACCCTCTTCCAGTACCTGAAAGGTTTTACAGTGAGAGCTGGGTTGGTCTCTTCTTACTGGTGACAGGTTTCAGGACAAGGGGAAATGGCCTCAAGCTGCACCAGGGTAAGTTTAGGTTGGATAACAGGAAACCCTTCTTTACAGAAGGGGTTGCTAAGCACTGGAATAGGCTCCCCAGGAAGGTGGTTGAGTCACCATCCTGGGATGTCTTTAAAAACCATTTGGATGTGGTTATCAGGGACATGATTTAGTGGAGGATTGTTTAGGGTAGTATGGTTAGGTTGTGGTTGGACTCGATCCTTAAGGTCTTTTCCAACCTAAGTGATTCTGTGATTCTATCCTTACATTTCTTTCTCCCCCCCAACACAGAAATTTCTGTTTACTCCACATAAGGAGTAATTTCCTCATGTCGTTTTACAAACATCACAACAGAAACAATTGGCAAAGCCAGGTTCTAAAGCCACAAGAATTCTGAGTTTCTGTCCAAGAGTTTAGCAAAATTACCTTCTTTTTTCTAAAATATACAGGGGTCTGAATACCCTTTCATTCTAAATTCAGAGCAGATACAAGATCCATTTTCATGATCTTAGTATTTTGTTTTGTGAACAAAACAAGAGCATAGAATCAACTCTGCTGTGGCAGGTAACCCTAATTTGTAGAAAAGGCTAAGGTCTCTGTACCTTGAGGATAGTCTGTTGACCTATGAAATTCAACAGTTTCCACCCTTTGTTTACTTGGTACAGCCCCATAACACTTTCTCAGAGATAATCCACACAGAGATAAGCAATAATGTAAGAACAGGTTTACACAAATTCTGCTAAAAGGTGGAGCACATATTCAATATGTAATGCCCTGAATCTAATGGAAAGATCATCTCATTTTGACAATTTTAATGTTTAACTTTGCTGTTATGAAATGTCTTCAATTTTACTAAAGCAACGTTTGCTATATAAACTCATTTTGAAAGTGATTGCTCTGTAGTTGCAATAATCCTCTTGGCAGATTTAATGGTAATTTTCAACACTGTTTATTCCTTTTACTGTTAACTTGAGCAAAACACTTTTTAAAAATGTATGCTTTCAGCTTAGTATCTCAAATTTCAAGAGAATTTAGTTATAGATGTCACTTTAACAAAAGCCTTAAAAAATGCATTTTGAGAGTGATGTGGAAGGAATTAGACAATAATTCCCCCTTTAGCAAAGAGAAAATAGCCTTCCATCTCTTTTCATTCTCACTCACATCTTAGTGACAGTCACACCAGTGTCTCTCCAAAGAGAAATTAATGAGAAAGACATATCTACTTATAGTCTATCAAGAACACAAAAGCAAAGTTAATAAATAGACATCCACCATTTTGCTAGATAAACAGTATGACAAAAATAAAGCTGTAGTGATAGTTAACTAGGGCTTTATATTTTTCTATACTATAAGAATCTTCCATGCTGTTATTATGGAAACAATTTAAGTGCAAAACAACATAGTTTTCCTTGCACTTCTAGTAGTTTTCTCTGCATCTTTCAGCAACAAAGCTGAGAGAGTCTCAATTCAAAATAAGCAAATGCAAATGTTTCTTTGGCTGGCTGCTTTCATATACGTGTCTTCAAGAAGGGAAACTTGAAAATAAATCTCTGTTGAGTTGAGACCCAAATCTATATACAGATCAACATGGATGGGGGAAAGAAAAGTCAGATATCAACAAAACAACTATAATGGCCCAATAGAGTGACTCCACAGACAAGAATTAGCAGATGAAGATAGAAAATGATTAGTGCAAATCTTCTGATAGAGAAATGTACCTCAACTTATTCTTCAAAAGTGCATCAAAAAATAGAAGCCTCCCACAAGCCTCAAGAGGTTATGGCTAGCATTTAGGACATTCTGAAGTCTGTCACCATTAATGCAATCAAATTGGAAAGAGAATATGATTAACCTTCCCTTGCTTGTATGATTTAATGAATGAACATCTAATTCTAAACTCTGGATTTCTTTATGGCCTAGGAGCAAACAGTACCAAAGTGCCCTCTTTCTCTGAAGACTGCAAATACAGCCAGGACCTGTAGTGGGCATATCATATACCAGCAGGTCTTTCTGTAAGTCCACTTACACTTGCAAGATCATATCTGGAGTGGTGCATCCACTTCTGCACACCTCAGTATGAGAAAGGCTCTAATATACTGGAGCAATATACTTTTCAGCCTTAATAGGAGGAAATAAAACGGAAGCCTTCTTCGTGACTTACGATTATCTGACTGGAAGATGCAGAGAAAACATTTTTTTCTTAGAGGCACACTGGAATAAGACAAGGCAACAGACAACTTGGATCATGTGCAATTCCAATTAGATCTAAGAAATATATAATTTTTTCAGTAACAGTGGTTAAATACTAGAACACGTGTCCAGAGAAGTAGAGGTATATTCATCCATGGAGGGGTTCAAGAACTAGCAGGGAACAGCACTCAATAACCTTATCAAATTAGAGATGGTTTAAGCAGGGAAGTGGAACAGATAATATACAGAAATTCCTTCCAAACTAGATTCTTTTTATTCAGTCCATGCACCTATGTAAGTACTAATAATGTACACATGCCCACAGTTTATATCCCAAATCTGAAGATGAATGTAGTAAGAAGAGTTAGGTTTCTTCCAGAATAATAGTTGAAGATTATTAACATTACTGCAAATAACAAGTCTCTGAAGATACGCAAAATGGATATTCAGTTGTTCCCTAGGATCCCCTTTTAATGTATCTTTTCCTTCCTTCTCTCAAAAGAGGTTACTATAATTGAAGCTAATCATTTATTGTTCACATAACTAATCAGTAGGGTGTTATGGGAGGACAAATCATTGATATTTGTTGACTTGCCTCTCATAAAAGAATGAGATAAGAAATAATAATCCAGACCTTCCACAGCAGTGAAAAAGTCTTCAGTATCCGTCAATTCTAAATTCTTCCTTTACCATGCATTTAAGACTCCACAACTGGCTGGATGGTATGGTTTGACTATGTGACTCAGCCTATCAATTACTGGTAGAACTTTCCCTCTTCAGTCTATTTCAACTGATACTCTTCTAAGGTGTGGAGTACCCAAAAGAAGATGAGTGATTCCTTTGTTCCAAGTTATTAATTTGGTGACTTTTATATGAATTTTGTTTAAAGCATTTATGCATTGTTCTATATATTATGCTATCTTTGAGAGAAATAAATTCAAAAATTAAATCAACTGCTTTTATGACCTGTGGAACATAAAAGCAGTGGACATAACATCCCTAAGTTACCAAAACAAAGTTTTTCTGCTACTCAAGTCACTAATGCATCACTGCTGCAGCAGGAAAAGACTGAAAGCCTTTGCAAATCACGCTGAGAAATTTCCACTATGACAGACTAGAGAAAGAGGACATCATTGAGACCAGAAAGTTTGGGTGAAGTTGTCTACTGAATGCAACAGACAGCTCCCCAGCTGTCTTTGATGGGCCTGCAAGTGAAAAAAAAAAAATCAACACATTCTCTCCAAAACAAGTTAACACAGACTATATATAGTAGCTTGTGCTGCCATTCCTACACAGAAAATCTACATATTTCTACCAGAGAGAATAATTCCCAGAGCAGAATCCAGCCTGCGTACAAGCTATGTATCATCACAATAGAGCTGTGCATTTCCAAAACTATGCCTTCATTTATTTCTTAATTTCTGTAGAAAGACTCACATTGGCTATGTACTGCCAGTTTCACATCAAATTCCAAGATTATGCAAGAAACAAAATGTTATGGCTGAGTAATCATTACAGTGGAATTTCTGTTGCTGGCATGACTATAGTAGCCTTCACATGCTTCAACTGCACCAGAAAATGATAACTTCACATTGACTTCATTCCTTTCTGCCATCTAGTCCCCACACTGATCACTTGCATCTGCATTACACTCAGCACAGCTGACACTCCTTAGTTATCAAACTTCCAAACTGAGCTGGTACCCTAAGAGCTCATCATGGGTTTAATTCAGTGGGTTTTGATTTAATTCTAAACAAATAAAGCACATACAGTTATCAAACAAGCAAAATGCACAAAAGAACATAGGCTTTGTGGTCAAATAGCTGAGATGTCTCCACTTTGTTTCCTGTCATTTTTTCCTCACATGGGACTATTTTATCAATTGGCAGCACACCTGTGAAATAAATTTCAGTTAAATAGGTCCAGCACAAACACGCACACTAAAATCCTTACAGATGCTGTCATTTATTCAGTATTATAATCCCCTTTCAGAAACTAATGAATGGGACACAAAGTCATACAGTTTTCAAGAGATTTTTCCAGAGACCACTCTTGTTCAAGACAGGAGATATAACTTAACTCTCCTAAACAGCTTTCTGGGGAGAAGCAGGGCATTGTGCAATGGTTTCTGCTTCCAAGAGATGTAAGCACATTACTTCTCTGTATGTTATTAACTGCTCAGACTTATACTGTAAACAATGGTAATCTTAAGAACAGAAAACTTTCAACACTCTAAAGCTCTTACTTATTCCTTCTCTCCATGGAGCAAGATGCCAAGCCTACCCTGGATAGGCAGAAGTCCTGGATAACAATTCATTTTTCCCCTTTGATTCCTTTTTCTTGCACCCTTCTGCTTACAAAGCCCACAGGCTCTGTGCAACATGCCTTGTCACTGGAGCTCCCTATATGCTACTGAACAATTCACTGGATGCCTCCCATAAGCCAGATTTTCCTTTTAAATAAGCTGCATATAATATTATTTATCATTTAGTTTAACAACACATACTTTTCACTGACAATAGTACTGGAAATAGAAGACTTCAGAAACTGTCCTACCATTTCTGAAGCCTCAGAAGTATACTGAGAAGGAAGGGTTTACCAGCTTCTAGTCCAGTTTCCAGCATTGTCATATCAGTTTCTGCTGCTTCTAGCAAAAGATAATCTCAGTTTTTCCAGTTTGATGATTTAAATTAATGATAAAGAACTTAAAATCCAATTTATTGAGAAGACATTAATGACTGATAGAGCTCTCTGGAAAGAAGCAGCTTTCCTTTTCAATCTCCTGTCATAACTCTTGTCAAAATACTATCAGTGGACAAAGTATCAACTTCTATTACCTATTTATGGTTTGTTTTTTATTTTTTTCCAGAAAATAGAAATTATAGCATAAAAAAAGGTAAAATGGAGCAAGAAAAGACAGATGGAGTTGTTCTGGGGAAAAAAAGTATCTTTTAGAAATACACCATGCAGACAACAACCAATTCTTCATCTGCATACTGGTATATAACTGCCTTTTACTATAGATAACCAAGCATCAGTCCAAAAACATCAAGAGCTGCCCTGAAGGTCACAAAATGAATGAAGCCTTTGCAAAGATTTCTTGCATTTCTCCCTCAGAAGATATCCCATTTATACAGAATACTTAAGTACTCTTCGTGTAGCGACATGGTTTTGGTAATTAACGTATGCAACTCAAGTTGCTATTAGAAGGCAGGGGATTAAGGGAACCTATGAACAAGTTGCTGATGCAACTGCAGATACAGCTTAAGGAATCCTGATCCAGTTGATGATGTTGGCCCACAACATCAGAGGCAGAAGTGGTGGTACGGCAGTAGAACTGAACCTTCCCACCAATAGCGTGTTACATTTTGTTTCCAAGAGGCAGCAGCAGAAGGGCAGTTCAACAAAATGGCACCTGACATGGAGGTGTGGATGAAGAAAAGGGGCAGAACTGAATTCCTCCATGGAGAAAAACATCCAGTGACACTTGCCGAACATTCCCAAACAGTGGATAAAAGCACAGTAGACAGAGGGTGGTGTGTTTCAGCAGAGGTAACAGTGAGCCACCTCTACTATCACAAACTTTTGCAAGCATAGCATGCAGGCTCTTGTGAAAATGAAGAGTTCGTGGCAACAACTGTATTGAAAAAGTATTTTGTAGCTGAAAATTTGCTCTATCAAATAGCATTGCTATGCTCTTTGTATTAGTTGTAGTTGCCATGGAAATAAATAGGAAGCATTACCTTTTGAGCAACCTACGTTGCAGACTAAGACAATTCCTCATTAGTCAATGCAGGCCAGGAATGCCAAGAGGTTGGACACCCCTACCTTACCTAGTGGCAATACTGCATTTCACAGTGCATGAGAGGAGACTCAACACTGGCAGAGAGATGTAGATTATTTCTTATTATACTCAGGCAAAAATAACTTATTTCAGGTTTGCACAAGCCTGGTGGCTTAGTAGTTTCCCAAAAACCAAGCACACCAAACAAGCCTATCTGCTCTAGTATACACAGAACTTACAAAGTTAGTAGATTCCCAAACCCATCTTTCTTACAATGCTTGCTTAGTAATTTATATATATAGACCTGGGTATATTTTTAATATAATAATGATGGTAGCTCAGCTCTAGGGCACACAAATCTTGAATTTTCTTGTCAAGTTAGCAACATACATAAAACATGATTAGAGTTGACCCAGCCTTCTAGCCTGCCTATTTGACTTCTGCCCAGAGAGGTTGTGGAAGCCCCATCCCTGGAGGTGTGCAAGGCCAGGCTGGATGGGGCTTTGAGCAACCAGATCTAGTGGGAGTTGTCCCTGCCTATAGCAGGGGGGTTGGAACTAAGTGATCTTAAAGGTCCCTTCCAACCCAAACCATTCTATGATTCTATGTTTTGGAATTGGCTGTTCCCATGCTTCCTCTGGCCAAGACAGTCACCAATCAATACTTCACACACAAGCCCTCCTCTATTCACAAGTAATAGACATAGGAAGGCACATTTCCTTGTCAGCATGCAAGTCATATGCTCCAGAGTAGTTCAAACACTGTATTCATTTATTGAAACCATTCAGTACTCCAGGAAGAAAATTCTGTGCCATTTCTAGGGCAAAGTCATCAGGTAGCAAAATGGAACAACATGGCTGACTGGTAGAGCTCAGAAGATTGTGACCAGCAGCACTAAGTCAACCTGGAGATCTGTAACTAAACAGTGTTCCCTGAGGAGTGGCACTACGTCTTGTCCTGCTTAACACCCTCATCAGCAACAAAGACAAAGAATGCACTCTTCACAACCCAGCTACCAATACAAGTCAGAGAGACTGCTAAGGCTCCCACTATTTATGGCATAGGTAATCAACTGGACTCAGCTGTGGAACCAGGTGTTCTCTATCAGTTCTTTCAGCATCTTGTTTGAGACAGTTGTGTTGTTACTAGTTAGCCTTAGAGGCTCTTCAATAAGGGCTGTTGGTTGTTTTGAGTAAGATCAGGTAGAAGAAGGAAGTGGGGGGGGTGAAGAGAGTTTGCTTTTTTTATGTTTTGCTTTTCCATTTTGGTATTCTCTATAAGGAAAAAGGAGAGCAGGTTTTCAAAATAAATGTTTATTCAGTTATGTAAAAGGAAGCACTGGGCAGTGCTGTAATCTCTCATAGCTAATAGAATTTTCTTGTCATTGTTCTTTTTAGATGCTCTCAGCTGTGGGATCAGACAAATAAGCAAAAAAAGCTGTCCTACACAACTAATAGCCTGTGCAACTCAGTATGTGACAGGAACATTCTTTCATGAACCAAGGCAGTGTACAAATGTTTGTAAGCTGTTTACAGCTAAATGTAGATCATTAAGTCACTAAAAATTCAAAGATATATTCAATCTTTAAAATTTGATTCTGTGGCTGAGCTTACTATCAAATTTGTTTCGCTTCAAACCACTCTTCTCAGACTTCCTGCAGTTTTATTTTGTAGGCAAGTTTCTTCACTTTTTCATTTCAAACTAGAATAAAAGTTACCATTTCTTGATGATTATCACATCAAGAAACAACACTGTAGTGCTAACATCTTAGTAAAACAAACTATTACTCCTTTTGTTCAGAACATAATATATACATAGTATAGTAGAAATTGATATGTCACTTTAGTTTGCTGCTGCAAAACTGTACTTCTCCTGGTCCTATTCCACATCTGTACTGACAAGGGCTCTTAAAACCATGCAACAGAACATTATGTTCTTGAGCATGCTTTTCTCGTGCTACCAGCATGCAGCAAGAAAATTCTCTCTACTTGCCCCTCAAATACATTTCCTATCCCATCCCTTAAAATATCATCCATTCTTATAGCTGAATAATTTTCCTGATTTATGATTTAAGGGCATTCTTTACCTTACTGTATCTGTGAAACATTGTACACTCTCATAATAACTCCTGCAATTAAGTGAATCACCATTTCCTCCAGCAAACATATAAAGCCTATCTACTAAATAATAAAAAAACACTTTGTTTCTGTATTAGTTCTATATTAGCCTTCTCTGAAAAGTAAAGAGGTCCTGACACTTACGTTATTTTGAATAAACAAAGGGTTTTCATCATGTTCCTCAAATCTTGTATTCTGAAATTCTATCATAAACATTCATAGGGTTCTTCTACTTGCAAAACTTTTCTGTTTAATGGAATAACATAAACCCATAAATAAAATTGTTTTAATTTTTCCCCATATAGTCAGTCTGCTTAGCCAGAAAGTGCAGTACTAGTGTGCAGTGCTATAATGCAATGGAAAGCACAGCAACAATAACAGAATAACAAAGTCCTAGACTGCAGCAAATGAGGATATGCTCAATGGAACAGCTGTGAACACAGAAACAAAGGTATAAATCTACTTACCCTTGGAAGGCCTCAGGTAGGCAGAGATCTCCAGTGAGATAGCCTTTCCTCCACTGCCAACTCCTTTCCTCCACTGCCAACTCTTAAATGAGGTCTGGAAAGGAGTGCATCCATCCCTTCTGGTCACTCAGGCACAGTGCTCCCCTGAGCTGGCCTTCCCAACAGGTGTTCAGTCACCGGTTCAAGTCATGACCCAGCATTTCCACTACACGATGTATGGCCACAGCACTAAAAAAAGGAAAAAGAACAATTTAATAAGTAGCTTAAATGGAGCATGAGTGTATAGATACATAGAACTAAGTACAAATATTTATTTTGCAAGTTGCATAGATGTTCTTAAATACTTCCATTCCCTGCATAATCTCAAACAATCGTGCAGGCTATAGCAATAATACTGAACAATATTTAGATTACACCAATGCTATCATCATAATATTAAAAAAACTCATTTTTACATTTTTGAAACTCCTGTATGTAGTTCTGAAACCTACAATTGTACTTAATCTTATTAAGTATTAATGGGTTAAAAATTAAGACATACATTTTCTAATTATTAAAGACAAAGATCTTATTTTAAAAAATAAAACAAGATCTGCTTTATCAGTGTAAACAGTAAGAAGCTTCCATATTGTTAAAACGGCAAAACTTCTAATCCATGCTCACATTAGAAAATTAACTGTTCGTTTTATAACAGATAAAAAGTAGGTTTGCTTGACTTCATTTGATTAAAGGAAACCACTGTGGTAAGTCACAGAACTCAAAACAGAGCTATGGAAAGGACAAAAGAACATTGTGCATGTTAAAGAATGAGAGGGGTTTTTCTGCAAGCATTGTTTCTGCAGATTTTCTTGCACTGTATACTCCACTACTATAATAAAATGAAGATTCCATGGCCTACATTTAAATAAAGATTCAAAAATCACAATGCAATACATAAAATACCCCTTAGTATATATTTAATTTTTTCAGTGTTAGAATTGTGCAGCATGTGACATTTGGATGTATTATAGGCAGATTCCTCAAATGCATAAAACGTGTACGCTATTTTCTATAGAATACATTTTTACTCAGAATGATGAGAAGCCAAAATACAACATATGTAGCTGTACAGCTATGCTTATTTTAGCATTGCCCCAACATACATTTATAAATTATGCTGTTTGACTGCAACTGTGGGTTGAACAACCATCTCTGGACTGCATAAACTGGACATAAAGGCTCATATACATTTGTCTCCTCTAGGTAGAGAAATGCAGTTTAACCCTAGCAAGATGGATTTGTGTGAGCAGAATGAAAGCATGCTGTGGTAATGGAGTGACCTTCACTGAAGTCAATGAGCATTAAGAACTGAAAAAGCTTCCAGGATTGGGTACACAACTTTTATTACAGGGTGATGACTCTCTCCATTTGCCAATGCCTGAATGCTTGGCTGGAAAAGGACTTTAACATGACTGTAGAGGTAACCTAAAAAGTATCTTACCAGATATGGAGATAATCAAGAATTAAGTTATGCAATTCTGATAATTCAAAAGTTTTTTTTTAGCATAAAGTTAGTAATAGTTTTAATAGATGAAAGGATTGCAATAAACACACAGCAATACAGTTTTAGGATTTCTCTCCATGTCTCGTCATGTGGTCTATGAAAAATGGCAAGTATTCAGAAGATTGGATATAATTGAAGTAGGAGTTAAAAATTAGTCCCTTAGGAGTGTTATTTAAGTGCATTTTTTCTATAAAATAGATTGAAATCCAGGGTATGGGTTTTCCTTGTAAGAAATACTGATGCTTCTTCTAAAGTAAATTTGAAATTACCGGGCTTGGTCAAGAACAGTGATGCTCAAAATGCATGGTGCCCCATAACACCCCACTGTGGCACTGGTTGTAACTGCTGATACAAGGTCTGCAAATTTGGTTTTGTTGATAGCACTGCTGAGCCCCACTGACTGCATCATGCAGATTTCTTCTATATCTAGCACCCATTCTGTCTGCATGTATACTTATCCACCTCCACCTAGCGGCTCAGACAAATCAGCCACGGGGGGGGAGAAGAAGCCAGACAGTATAAAAATTCATCTGCATCAAATTATAGAAGGGTTGGATATTAAATGCTGTGCTATGGAGAAGCACTTTAGATTTCAAAACGGAATGATTCCTTCTCAGGAAGAGGGGAATCTGTGGCAAGAAAAGAAAAACTGAACACATATTTGAGGACAGCAGATACCATTAAGGGACAGCATCATAAAACAAAGTATACAGCTGTCTGTTCATTATTACTATCAGCTATAGAAGTGTCTACTGTTACTTTGCAATGTCTGCTTTCTTCCAGCCTTTGGTATGAGATCTCTGTTTCCTCAAACACAATGGTGTCACAATCCCACTGTTTCTTGTCAGGGGATAAAAATGAAACCAGAGGGGAAGCACCTCAACAGATGAATAAATCAAGTTTTTCCTTCCTACTGAATAAAAACTCCAAAGCAGACTAGTGCTGAAAATGTTTTTGTCTTGTTTTCACTGTACTCAGGGATAATCATATCATTCTTTTTCTGCTCAAAAGAGAAATAATCCTCAAGCTCTAAGTCAAAACTTTTTTTGTCCTAGCATTATCACTCATGATCTGGTAGTATTTTAATGAGACAAATGGCCCCTCCTTGTTAAATTTTGTGTTTGCTCTACTATATTTTTTCATGTATCAGTAAGTAGAAGTGGGTTTGGGTTCTCCTCTGCTTTTCCACAAGCTTTAGAGTCATGCAGCTTTCTGAGTTGAAGAGTTTGCAGTAATGTATTCTCAAAACAAACCATACACAACTCTGGTCTTCTAATTCTATGGGAAGGAGAACCAGTTACTCAAAATGCTTGAGCCTTGCACAGCTGTAATTCCACAAGAACCACAGTGCTTCTGTGAAATTACAACTCATCAATATATTCCTATTAACTTCCTTTTCCACTGAGGAACTTTTCCTATAACATATATTCCTCAGTTCTTGGACAATAGCAAGGAACAAAACTTTTTCATCTTTCTGAACTCAGACCACAGAAAATTGTAGATTAAATGAAAGAACACCTATGAAGCAGGCAGGATGACTGATTGCTTACTTCACTTAGAATGATACTATCCATTCATAGGAATGAACTGCTTGTTGGTGGTGTGAACAACAAAACCCTAAACTACTGTAAGTTAAAACAACAGCTATTCTTCTAACTGAAGGAATTTCCCCCTTACTGTGGGGAGCACAGCACCCAACATGACTTGAAGCCTGAAGAGTACATGAATGAATGTGAATGATACTTCAGAATGTTGAGCTTCCAAACAAGCAAATAAGTATCATGCAAGAGCTGCTGAAAGCCTTCTTGATAGTTTATGGTGAGAAAATAACAATACTATTCACATAAAAAACCCAGGAGGTCCTCATTCTCTGACAGTTGCCATGCAAAGACTAAGCATGGAAACTTCTTAATGAGCACTATAATTGTTCTCTGTTTAACAGAGTAATAAAAAACAGATGCTTCCAAACCTCCACCTTGAACGAAAGGAGAGGAAGGATGGGTGAGAATGCAGTCAGACATGAATGTTGAGGCTTCAGAATCCAATCGTATTTAGAAAAAGAGAAGCCACAAAATGCAGCAAAAATATTCTGTAGGAGAGAATTAAGGCATACACTTAGCTTTATTTTCTGCATATTAGCAACAGATAGATGTGAAACAGATGTTTGTTGTAAAAATATCCATATTATATCCCCAGATGTATATAGAGGAAATAATTGGCTCACAAACATAATTTAAAGTAGAGGAATACATGTTGGAGGAAAAAGTTCCAAGACAGACTGGTTAAGACCAAAGATATAGATGTCTACTCAGCAACACAACAAGAATGAGATTAAGCGCCAGTGAGGAAGAGAGTGGCATACTAGAACATCATGGAGCAATGAAAGGTCTCTATCTTACCAATGGAAATAAATAGTTTTGAATTCCAAAAGCCCACCATTTCTAGCATTGGAAAAAAAAAATAGTAGATCAGAGTTAAGTGAATGGCTTTGATTCTACATTAAGTGATCACTGAACTCTCAGTTATACCTAGATCTTAGGCTGGGACCAAACCCAGTGCATATAGCAAACAGGTATACAGGTAATGGACCAGAGAGATTATTGCATAACAAAGTAACAAAATAAAGATCTTACCTGTATCCTAGGCTCACGGAAGGGCTTCAAGAGAAAGAATCTCCAGCTGGAGATCTTTCCTGCTTGGGAGTCAGCCCTCAAATGGGGTCTAGGAGAGGTGCAGCCAGGCTCCACCCCTTCTGGTCACTCAGGTGAAATAGCATTCACCTGTGCCCCTACAGCTGACTCACCACTTGCCTCAGGTGGTCAATCAGAGGTTCAGGCCGTGATTCAACAGCTCCCCTGCACCAGTGATAATAGTATTAAGAGTATTGATGCAATGAAGAATGAAAGGCATGCGCTCGTAAATATAAAGCTGCATCAACAGAACGTTCATGTGCATAGTCATTACTGAAAAACTACATTTTGTAAAATCTTTTGTTTATAGATTTTTTTTTTCATTTGACTTAATTTTACATTGCTTGTCTTTGTTGGATGTTCCCTAGATCTTACTAAGATTTGTATATGGGCAGAAGTCAGAGCATTTATGACAAAGAGGTAAAGGGCACTGACAAATATTGAGGGAATTCAGAAAATTCATGTGTATAGTAAGACCATATCCTCCACAACTCTTATGTAACGTTTCAGTATCTTACCCTACTAAGACTCTAGACTCCTGAATGATTTCTGCACAGCAGCAAGTGCCTAGAGCAATAAGGCAATAAAATTCATGTAAGGCTCTGCCTTTCCAACTACAGTTTTCATCCGGAAATGTTTGCATGCTTTTTATCTTTTCCTATCTCATAATTTATAGAGAATGCAGGAAATTTTGGTTATGTTACAGTCAGCTTTAAAAGCATCAGAAAATGGCCCAAGAAAGATCACAAAGTATGCTGTAATTGAAATATTACAATTGCAGTACTCAGGGGCTGAGAGACACCTTTGCAGAAGCTCTTAGGAGCCCAAAAATTTAAGAGGTCTAATTTCTTTTGTCTTGCTTAGCCTCAGAAGGAGAAGGCATGCAAAGTATTAAACATTGTTTTCTGTTCTGCCTACAAGAAATAGGAACAAAGAATTGAGCACCAGTCTGAGAAATGCAGCAAAATCATCTCGCAGTCATCTTTTGGCCAGATCTTTGGGATGGCTTCAGTGATATCAGCACGAAGGAAAAAAAAAAGCAAAACAGGAACAAATTGCAAGAATTTGACTGAGGAAGTAGGAGATTAATATTGTAAGTATAGTGATCAGAAACATAAAATATGTTGATTGATCATTAACAATGAAAGCTATATCAAGGTTATGCAGACTGATAAGGGAAGCAACCAAAGCAAGATACCAAGTTACTTGTCACCCAGAAAAAGGCACAGTGTACTCTTTATTTTCTGAAAGACAGAGTGGAAGTAGACTAAAGGGTTCACTTACAGGCTATCTAGAACTAAAATACATTTTCCACACACGTGAAAATTCACAATATGGTTAATTTAGGAAAAGAGATCGGTAAGGAGTTCTGGGCTTTTTGGTTTTATTTGGTTTTCTGTTTTTCAGAAATAAAATGATCGATAACTTTTTGAGCACAGAAAAATGAAAGTCTAGAGAATAGGAAATAGTTTATGTGATAAGAGTCACAAAAACAAAAGGGTAGAGAGCCAGGTTAAAAAAACAACTGAGGAGTTCCATTGGAAAGATCTTCTTCAAAAAGCAGGTTATTTATTACATGTATCAGTACTGTTCATAATGCATAATGCAAAGATAGTGTGTCTACACCTGCATTTTAGTTTAAAGCAAAATTGCACTTTTAAAGTAATTCTCCTGATTGAGTGTCATTACAATACTTGGGTTCTCACAAACCTTGTGAAACAGACTCCATGGATTTTAGCTGAAATGTTAACATGCACTCCAAAAGCACACCTAATGCAACCAAACCAATAAATAACTTTTGTGCCAGAGAAAAGAAAACACTGACTAGACCTTTCCATGCATGTTTTTATTTTTACTGTCTTCCTTTACTTATCTTGCAAAATATTCCTCAGCTTTCACTGAATTCTTCAGGTTCTCTTGCATAAGACATCAAATATGCATATACATCTATCTATCTATCTATCTATCTATCTATCTATCTATCTATCTATCTATCTATCTTCCAGTTCAGTCACTACTGCCAAATACCTTTCTAACCCCACTTGGAAATCCAGACCGTGTTATGTACATCTAATATGTGAAACTTCTTACTTAAATGTTTAGAAAAGTATACTACTACCCGATTGTATAATTTCAACAGTACATCATTACTGTTGTATCAGGCCACCCACCATCTTGAATGCATGATCTATAATTATTTAAATATAACAAAATGCAAAGCACTTCTTAAACACTAAGCTTTTATGTCATCCACTATTTTGATGAGAAATAAAGATTCCCTCATAGAAACCAGAATTAACTAAATGCACTGATCCCTCTTAGGGTTATCTGAGATTCATGGTGACTGTGCCAATAGATTCATAACCTCTGCTTCATAAAAGTCAACAGGTGTTGCCCCATGAACTACTGTGTTGAATTTAACTATCATATAAACACAAGAAATGTTATCAAATATGAGAATAGCACAAACAGTTCACTATTGAGGATATTTTAGAATTTCACCCAGAAAAGAAAGTTGTAGTAGTTTCAACTAAATATTACTAGCGGCAGAGATTTGTTTATACTTGTGCTCAACCTCTCTGTCAGCTTTTTCTCAAACGCACAATGTCAGTGAAGCAATATTACCAGGTCTCATAAATCTCTGGATTTTTTACACTTTTCCTGACAGCTCAGATCTTAGTTAAATGACTGCATGAATTTCAACATTCACATATTAATTTTTATAATCCAAATAGCCTCCAGCAGTACTAAATGATTTTTCTCTGAGACTCAATCAGCCAAAACAAAAGATGATTCATAAATCATTTCATCACCGTGATTTTAACCCAATTCAGAAATTCCATTCATGACTTTTGTGCTTCTAAAGGTACATATGAACAAGAATTGAATGGTTTGCTCTTATTCTTCTGTTTATTCAATTTATTCAGTTTATTCATTGCACTGCACAAGAATTCTGCAATGATTTGATCTGAAATTACTTGGCGAAACAAACGAGAACATCAGTAACCTATAAAAAGACATAACCAGAATGGCTATTACAGTGATATTTTAATCCTTAATGCTGTACCTGAGCTATTTTTTTCACCCTAGCCAAAGCCTCGCATAAATGTTCTAATTCAAATCTTTCTGTTTCAACTTCATGGGTCCTTCATGACTTCTTCATGAATACTTCATGACTCCTACTTAAAGATTAGATAATTGACATTTCCAACGTAAGAAGAAGAATCTTGGAACCTACTTTAGCAGACCGTTTGACAAGATGATCTCCAGCAGTCCCTTCCTACCCTTATAATTCTGTGATTTAAACCAACACCTGCTTCCAGTAATGAGGCACAGAGAGAGCCTGCAATTCCTATGTGTCTGAAAACAGAAAGGTAGTCCACAGCTAGCACTTTAACTACAGAAACCTGCTATCTGAGAATATAAAACCTAATGCCTTTGTGATGTGAAGCCACACAGATTCTCAAAAAAATCCCGTAACTTTGCATAGGGAAATCAGTCTCTGGTACTCTTCAAATTGACTTATCTCTCCTATAAGAGAAATTTATCTCCAAAAGCATTTGGATGCTCATACAAATTAAAAACGGTCTGTATACATAACTGAATTATCTCAATGGGCTAAAGGGATTTCACTGCTTTGACAGAAATGAATCATAACCCTTTCTACATTCTGCAAGTAACTCCAGCTACAACAAGACAAAATACCTGCTCAAGAAACTGAGTACCTTAACATGCAGAGGGGGTCCTGATGAATTCTGCATCCTTCCTTCCCTCTTGTAATTTAATTTTTTAACAAGTATAACAAGGGTAAACAGTACTTCCTGTGCTAGAGTCTTGGTTTTTAAGACATAGTGCAACTGAGATGTTAAATAATAATAACCATTACAGTTAAAGTAATACCAATCCTAAGAATGTTGTGTGTAAATTTTCAAGAAAATCCCTAGAATTTTTAAATTTGTTTACAGTATTTAAAAAATAGGTAAAATCTCAGGTCCATGACTT
>PPHD01013964.1:0-17004 GCA_002909625.1 Bambusicola thoracicus | reverse complement strand
GGGGCCAGGTCACCCCTCATGAAGTATGAATAAATGTGGTGCTCAGCAGAGTTTAGCTTCATGTGTTTGCATGGGAGAATCTACTCTGGGTTTCTGTTTTCCATTTCCATGGGGCCTTTGGAAACCGAGGGGCTGAGTGAGACACAGGAAGAGCTGGTACGCTTATGAGAGTACTGGCCTAGTAAACAACCAGTGGGGATTTTTGAATCTCTGCTTGGTGTTATTTTCTCTTTGCTCGGGCAAACAGTATTCTGACTGTTGCCTAGTCCTAATCAAACTGCTGGATTCTAATAAAACAAATCCAGACTAATAAAGCACATTTCGTCAGTATTAATCCTCTTAAAGTTATCAGGTTTTCAGATCCCTAGATAGGGGTGGTACTGTCTGACATAAAGTTGAGAGATAAAAGTAGGATAAAAGAACCATTACCATACAACTGCACTAAGACAAAAATATAATTGCAAAGGCTGAACTTGATTATTATTTAAAACATGTGTTGGGTGGAGGGACCAGCCAGCAGGAAGCATCTGATGCTGATGAACCCACACAACCTCAGCATGAGTGACTTTTGAGTATGAGTGTAAAAGATTTATTAATTTCAGTTTTTAAGATGTTCTATTTGTTTTGAAAACATTCGGGGTTGCAAAACACATGAATCCTGTAACTATTTCCATAAAGCCTGGATGAGCAGAACATTAGAGGTGGTGGGGGCGGGGAACATGGGTATATTTTTTTTTTCTAGGAAGAATTTCCATTAAAATTAAATCTAGTTTAATTATAGCTCCTCAGCAGTGAGTATGTGATTTCTGATTATGTCCCTGGTGGATGCTCAGGTTGGTACTGCTGTGGTTGGTTGGATTGAGGTCTGCTCCATTTCATTACTTTTTCCTTGAAGAGAAACCTCACTGGTATTCGTGGAAACCATGTGTCGGTTTGTGCAGTATGTCATTACGCATTATCATATCATACAGTATAAAAAACATTGCATTGTTGCTTCTGGTTGGATTCTCTTTATGTGTAATACAGATGGCATTATTCTAGGTAATTCTCTTTTTCAATTCCAGCCCTCAAGCCACTCAAACAAAGAGAAAATTGTAGATGGATATGAACTAATTTCTTGGTATATATCCAAAACCCACAAATAATGAGGGATGGGAGAAACTCAAAAGCTCTGTAGATTTGGTTTGGACACACACTCAAGTCTGACTCTCGTGCAAAGTTGTAGGGGAACCTCCATAATTGGGGCTGTGCTCCGTTACTCTGGTGTAAACAAATCCAGTGGTGACTCCAGGGGGAGAGTTCAGAAAATGACCCCTATGGCTGAAGATCTCAGGAGAAAACAGTTTGTGTGAGATTTCTATTACTTCCTGTTTCTCGTCAGGTTCAGGTCAAGGACCGCTTTTCTCACAGTGCAGGGGCACTGGTGTTCCCATCCGCAATGGACTGGGAAGTGCTGGGGAGCATGGTAATAAAGCTGAGACAGGCTTTCATAGGGCAGGAGAGCTCTGCTTTGGGCTAGGTCAGAACAGATTTTTATTTTGTCTGAACCGGTTCCTGCATTCAAAGTGGCAGCATGGAAATATCAGCCTGAGATAGGAGAATACGGTAATGGGTCTGAGCTGCATCACTTGTGTGGGGTGACTCCGAGATCAGAAACTTGTATCAGCACACGACACCAACACTGCTTCTTTCCTATTTGCAGAGCATCCCAATGCTCTCGGGGATCACAATATTGGGATCCCAATACCTCGGAGACACCCAGTGCTTCACAGAGAAGACAAGGGACATCAGCTACAGAGAAGTGCAAAAGAGCTTTAGCAGAAGGCCCAGTACTTTCCATCAGTCTGCTTCAGAGTGTGGCATTCTCTGTCTTCCGGACGCTTTTCAGAAGCATTGTCACTAGCTCTGCAGCCCTGTTCAATAAGGGCTGAAATTTATGTATTAGCAAGAATATTTTACTGCTTGCAAGGTGAGAATGCAGAACGAGTGTTGTTTTTTTTTTTTATATGCATTCAGCTGCTCTGCTCAGACTCACAGTCAGGATAACTTGGCAAGGAATGGTTTTCTGTTCAGCATTGCAGAAGCCTGGAAGAAATACTGTTTGAAAGGGGTGCTTTCATCTAAGGAAATAACCTAGACCACAGACAATCTGTCTGTATGAATCTCTCTGTCTGAGTAAGATATAGCATCAGCCCCTGACATTGATGTGGTAGTGGCCCTAGAAAAAAGAAACAACAACAATAAAAAAATAAAAACAGCATTGTAAAACAAAGACAGCTGGATTGACAGCAACCTACACAGACAGCTGTGTCCAGCAGTGACACTGATTGAGGCAGACTTCTCTAAACTGGCGACATACTCTGAATGCCACATCCCACAATCAGTCCTAAGTGACACAACTTCATGCGGCTGCTGTGATTCGGGTGCTCTCTCTTGCACTGGGAATATATACAAACGTTCTGCATTGTTGGACTCCAAATATTTTTCCTTCGTAACTCCTCAGACAGAGATTTGGTGAAAGGATATCTATCTGTAAATGGGAAATGCCTTCACAAAACTTTCCAGGGAAAGTCTGCACTTAAGCAAGGAGCAGTCGTCCAGCTCCAAATGCTGGGGAAAATGCACCCACTATCCAAGCAGCATTCTCATGCTGAGGTTGTCTTTGGAAGGTTCCATAGCTCCCTGACTGCTGCGTTCGCTTTCATTTTATGCATGTTCATAGCACATCGTTTCTAATTATTTTTTAACCATTTTCAACAAAAGGTAAGAAATCAGACCTTTAATGCCACTGGGGTTTCTGCCACACAGGAGGCAATGGAAATGATCCAAAAGCTTTCTGCTGGTTAGAATGCCAGATCCCTATCTTTCAGAGAATCTTGGGGACCTCTGTGTCCAAGTCCAAGCCTCTGGACACATTTCTAACTCCCCAATCCAAGATAATCACAGAGTGTGGTGCAGTACCTCTTGGAGTGCGTGGCCAGAAGTATTTCACTGAAGCTGCACAAGTCTTTGGGATAAATGCCCTCAGGGCAGTGTCTCTGCTCCACACACCTTTGTGGCCCAAGCAAAATGGCCTCCACCATCTTCCAGTGCTGCTTAATGCTGTGAGATGGCCCTGGGTACTGGTCACCAATAATTCTCTCCCTTTTTTTCCCAAAAACCTTGTTCAAGCAACCTGGAATGGACTGATAAAAAAATATAGCTATGGGAACTGTCCTCTCTGAAAACATCCCTCAGTCCCTCAGGCAGGCTATAAATGATATGCTATTTAAGGAAGCAGTATTGATGGGTTCTTCCTGCCTGGAAGAGGCATGAGAAGTACGACTGCATTAGAACCAGACGTATCAGCCACAGTGCCATTGGGAGCAAAGCAATGCGCATCCAGCTCACCAGAAATGTCTTTCTTCTATTTCTCTTTCTTTCTATTTCTTCTATTTCTTTCTTTACCTTTCTTCTATTTCTCAATTTCCACTTAGTTTTTTCAACTCTCACTTTGAGGATCTGCCTCTTCTCCCAGGTAACTAGTGATAGGACAAGAGGTAATGGCCTCAAGTTGTGCTAGGGGAGGATCAGGTTGGATATAAAGAAAATTCCTTCTCAGAGAGAGTGGTGAGGTATTGGAATGGGCTGCCCAGGGAGGTAATGGAGTCACCATCCCTGGAGTTGCTCAAGAAAAGGATGGACATTGCACAGAACAGCATGGTCTAGAGCAGTCAGAGGCAGGGGTTGATGGATGGACTAGATGATCTTAGAGGTTTTCCAACCTCTGTGATTGTATGATTCTCTGAGTAATCCACTAATTTACCTCTTTCTTTTTTCTTCTCCCAGAAACCCCACTCCAACCACTTAGATCTGCTACAGGACAGAGCTTCTTCAACTTATACTGGCACAGCTCAGCTCTCCCTACAGTGTCCAGACGTGATGATATATAATGGGCAAAATGATGAGCATCCTTAAATGTGAGTGATATTGTCAGCACTTCAAGGAAATTGTATATACAGATCTACTTAGTTAATAATGAGACGTGCACACCTTCTGTGCACCTCACTGAGCACACATTTAAACATATGGCTGCTGAGATAGAATATATCCTGCCAGCCTTTTTTTCTTAATTAAAGTTATGCGAGTTATGAAATACTTTCCTTTATATTAAGCTCTTATGCCTGTGGAGAAATTTCTATTTGTTTTTATCTCATTTGAGCTTCAAGGTTAATCTTAGTTTAAGAATCTTGCTCGCTGTGCTAGCAACGCTTCGTTCTGATCTGTGCGCGTGGGTGTGTGCATCCTTTTGTTTCATGCTGGGGCTGGATGCTGCTGGCTGAGTACCCTCCGTGTACTGGTTTGCCCTACAGACATTAGCAAGAGGCAGGGGTGGCTGGGAAAATGGTACATGAAGACTATTTAATTGAGTATAGGGTCATAAAAATAAAACCAAGAGGTCAGGTGAAGAGTTTGCGTCTTGTTTTGCAAGACAACACAAATGTGAGGTGTTTCACTCTCTGACCTGTTGGAGATGTGAATTCAGGAATCATTGATATGTATTTACTTATTTTATTCTATGACAGCAGCAAGTCCAGCAAGGAAAAAGGCATAAGGGAGAAAGAAAAAAAGAGCAAGGCATTTAGATCAAATTAACACACCAGGAATAAAACAGTAAAACCACCTGCTTTGTCTGCAAATAAACTTTTTATACGGCGATCTTCATGTCATATCTTATGCATGTACTGGACAAATGTAGCAGCAGTACTAAAAAAAATCCATCACAGTTATAGGTACTAAAATGAATGTCTGAATTATTTACATAAGTCCATCTTTTTCTGGACCATGGGATCTGCAGTAATTCAGGGTAATGGCTCAGCTCTTTCCTCTAGTTCATCAGCACTATGTTTTTGCAATCAGAAAAACAAAAAAAAACAAAAAAAAACAACTGTTCTCTTTCCTTTTTTCTTCAGGATATGTAACAAACAATATCTTAAGGAAGGATAAAACCCATCATTTTTAGTGTATTTCTTTTTTGCTGCCATTGCTGGCTATTACCTTTTTCCCCAGCTTTTGAAAGTACTGTGGTATTTCTTACTCACTATATCTGCTCTCAAACTCTTTCCTTTCTGCTCATACTCCTCTTGACTTCTATCTCAACCTCTCATTTGACTTTTACTTTTTATGCTCTAATCCCTGTGCTGTCTCTCATGATAATCCCTCGCCTACACAAATTTGCTTCAGCTCTCTCCTCATTTATTCCATTAGGTCTTAAATGGTTGGCCACCAAGTGCTTGTTATACAGTTCAGTTCTATGCTCAAATCATCTTTGTGTAATGTTCTGGGTAGGAAAAGTCCTGATGTGATATGCTGTCACATGGGCTCTGTCTTACAAAAGCCATCACTCCCCCACAGTGGGCTCAATGGGCAACAAAGTGAAACTCTTCTAAAATTCCTCTGGACTTCCATGCGTGACTCAATGTGAAGATACCTCTCTATTTGTAACATACAGAGGGATAAGGGACTTGTAGAGAAAGCTACTGCATGGAAAGAGCATAGCATTTAAACGCTGACAGGATTTTTTTTTCCTAAAAGAAGAGTTTGGGGGACAAAACGTGACCTCTTTGTTATGGAGGAAAGGACTCTTTCAGCCTTTCTTGTGGGGGTGTGATTCAGTGTGCCCATTCTGTAGCTCCATTTAGCCAACAGAAATGTTGCTGAGAACTAAAAGATGAAATATAGATCTACTGTTCATTTCTTCCCCCACTTGATCTTTTGTGTTTGATCATAAATGCACATTGTGAAAAGATGTCTTATACCTCCAAGCTAAACACTGTTTGCTACTCATTAGTGATTTATAAATGATATTTTCTCCCTGGTGACATATCTTTTGATATGATTCTCTAATAATAACATCCACCAATATTAAAATAAGAACATTCCCATGTATTGTGATCACCTTCAACCACATTTCCTCAGTAAAATTAAATTTTAGCACACCAACTGATATTGTATGCATATATTTGTCTACCATCATTATAAATCTCCTAAGGGTCTCTATAAAATGATAGTTTTGCCTCTTTGCAGTAATTCTACCTAATGCTCCAAAGCAAGAAACTAATTACATGCTGACTTTTCACTAACTTTGATCTTTCAAAACCCATACTCTGAAGTTTCTATAGGTAATCATATAATTACAGTACACTAAGTGGGATGAAATTAGCCATCAACTTTTTTTTCTCTAAATAGCATCAACTCCTTTTACAAACAGGCATTTAATTTAAAAAATATTAATCATTCAGTAGCTCGCTATTTAGGATATCCCCATGTACGTTTGCTTATCGAAGATTTTGAAACAAAATCTAATTATTTACACTGATACTTGTAGCAAATGTCTTATTTTTACACAAAGAGTTTCAGTGGAAGGGGATACGCTAAGAATTCCTGAAAAATATCTCTAAGGAAGGCCGAGGATAAACGATAGTGGTGTTAGGAAATTACTGAGATTTCTCAAGGGAATCCTTGAGCCTGTCAAAAAAATGACCTCATTTGTATTTTCCCAATGAATTGGTATGATATTTCCTGTAAAAAAAATTGAAAACAATTGTTGCTTTCAGTGGAATTCTATTGCTGTAGAAAAAGTACCTTGGATTTCCTCTTTGAAAAATGTAAGTTTAGCTTACTTTTATTTTCGAGCACAATTGTAAGAAAGTCTGATTTTTAGAGAAAACAAACTGTCCCAGCCTTCCTAGACAACAAGGAACTTAACTGTGCGGTTCGATGCTTTTTCCCTTTATACTTTCAACCTGCTATTTCAGCTCAGCAGTGAAACCATAAAATCCTCCCATCCAAAATGCCCGGCCGCCTCCCTGCACTTCTCACACACAAATGAAGACAAATACAAATTCAAACATGCACAGTGACAACATGCCTCTGCCTCCCATCGGGGTCTGCGCTTCCATTTCCTCCCATATCGGTGCCCCATTGGCTGCAGCCAGATGGACCCGAGGAGGCCAAGTGGAGCTGAATTACCTGGTTATCATACCTCCATCTATTTTATACCCCAGTGCAAGGATGGACTGTGCAGCATGAGAGGGGTTGGCAAAGCACAACCCTGTGTAAAAACCTCTCTCCTGGATGAGTGCTTGAAATTAGAGAGGTGGTCCAAAATGGTGCAGCATTTGTACACTGGGAGGAGTAGGGTGCTGTTTGGTGAATGCTAAAACATGATAGCGGGTGCTGGTTTGAGTGGCAGCCATAGGGCCGTGTTGTGGAGCAGAAAGGGTGGCTGGTCACTGCTGGTCTGCGCCAGTGGATGCTGCAACACTTGCTGCAAGGTGAGCAAATGAGAGATGCAACCCTGTCCATGACGCAGTGTCAGGGATGGCCGTGCTGCACGCTACCCACCCCAAGTGGCCATGCAGATGACTCAGCAGCGCAGAAAGGAAACATGCTGCTTGTGAAACAGGCCTCTACCTTTACTACATCCCATATGTGCACCTTGTTTGTCTAATAACATTCAAAACCACTGAAAAATCTGAACACCACATTCACTTTAAAGCTGAACAAACAAAATTTGTTTTGACTTATCATCAATCATGCCATGTGATCAGAGGGCATATTGTGTGCAAACGGCAGTTGTTTTATCTGGAGCTTCAACCTTTAAAAAATTCAAAACAGTAAAGTTGTTTATTTGACACCAGTCCTGACCCTCAGACTTTAGCACTGCATTCTGACGAAGTGAAAGAAAGAAAACACATTTTGCTTCTTCACTGCTGTGGCATAAAGGAAACCCGACTTCTCGGGAGAGTTTTGACACATTCCTTGCATTTGAAATGTATCAATAGGAACTTTATCTCATTCCTTTTTATTTTTCTAGAAACCAGAGGAAGAAAGGTGTTTACATGGTGTTGCACGTGGTAGCAACTCTCATTACGGGGATCTGCAGACACACAGTATGTGCATTTAGCTCTGGGAATTGCATTACTTAAGAGCCCTGTGGTTAGAAAGATGAATTCGGGCAGACAATAAGGAATAACAGTTTGAAGGCTCTGCTCATAAGCCACTTGCACAGATCCAGTAAACAAGTGATAGGCTTACAAATATTCCTTTTGTGAACCAACTTGAAAACTCATTCTCAACTATTTCTGAGAAAAAAAAAAAAACCACCACAATCTTCTCTCTCCCTTTCTTCTATCATTAAATAGACATGAAGAGATTGCAGTGTGGCTGTATCTCACTTTGTGTTTACATGTGTATCTGTGTCTGTTTGGAAGAGAGAGTGCATTCTTGTCTTCAGACAGGAGGGATGACAGAGCCCCTACAGAGGCTGCAGATCACTGAATAATACGTGGCCATTAGATATGATAATTAAAGTTTCCCTCTTTTTTTATACCTCTAAAATTAACATCATAATTTTCATCTAAGAATAAAGAGCAATTATACATCGGGAACAACTAAAGCTTTCACTCCGTTCTGTACGTGCATTTTTGTGCTATTTTAACTTCACAATGCCGAAGACAAACTTTCAAATTCATCATATGGCCCTGAAGAAAAAAAAGAAATGCATTCTGCTGCTGCACTTCTGTGGCAAAAAGGAAAACTGGCTTGTGGAGAGACTTTCGCCTTATCCCTCCATGTGACAGGACTCTGACTGAGGAGGACAAGGACTGATTTCATCTACAAACTTCTATTTTATCTTGGATAAGTCTATTCAATTCTGTTTCCACACATTTTAAAGACGATTAAAAAATCATAATTAACTTCCAAATAAAGATGATGTGATACTGTCCAGAGTAATGTTTTTAAAGTAGCTTGAAGTCCCCCGTAACAGGAATATAAGAGCTACCATAAACACTCCCAAGGAAAAGCTTGCTGGCAGAAGTAGTGCCTCTTATTAGATCAACAGATATACTTGGGAAAAAAAAAAATGGATCCACTTTTGGGCACATGCAGATTTGCTGCTTCCGTTTTAGCTCTGAAGAAGAACCTACATAACCACATCTGTTGGTCTAATGAGGGATATTACGTAGGAGCCTTACTGCTTTCCAAGTCTGGACCATGTAAACTTCAAGAAATCCCTTTCTGCCACATAAATAATTTTTGCTAGGGTCTGGCCAATCTCATAGACAGTCTCTGAGAGCAACCAGTGCTGGGCACTTGAAAGGCAGGTGAAAGAGTTCTTATGTTGCATTCAGTGTGGAACAACTGGCTCTTCGGTGCTTTCTATTTCATATTCCCAGTGAATGTTCTAACCAGTTCCTTTCTGCTTGATTTTCCCCTTCACTTTTCAAAGTTGATGCCTGCCTGCTTTTCAAATTCTTATGCATGTTTCCATCTCAGATTTCATTTACCACGGTTTACATGTAGGCCCTGGGGATTAAGCCTTAATGTCAACCAGTTGGCACAAATAACCTCTTGAACCCATCAGTCTAATCCCACTGAGTTGTTTTTATCTTCCTGCTCGCTCTCTCTTCAATGCATCACCCTGTTACTATATTGAGTGACTGCCTCAGAAACACATCCCATCTGCAGCAAGTGTATTGATGGAACTTCATCCAACTGGGCAAGGAATAAAGTCACTTATAAAACAGAATAAGGGGAAAAAAGAAGGAAAAAGAAAACAGACCATATTCTCTCAAGAGCAAGAGTCCTAACGTTCTACTTTTGTTGGGAGGAGGGAGGCTGTGAAGGTGACAGATTTCTGCTGTAAGTTGTAGGTAGCTCTATTCAAGATAACGGCACATTGTTGGTGTAAGTTGGGTCAGGATCAGGTCAGCCTCGCCTCCATTCCTCCTCCCCACTGATTGGTGTGGAGCTAATTGTATTTAGATGACTAATCTAATAAAGATGTGACCTTTAATGCCAATTGGTGGTTTTAATTCTGATTCATAATCAGTCACCTCAGTGTGATCCCTTCTCACATATGAGCAGTGGTGAGGCCACTGTGGTTATTTACACACAAAAAAACAAATATGGGCACAGGGAGGCATCCCATGGGGTGAATGCATATATTGCGGATCTTAAAAAGAGATTTGTACATTACCGGATTCTGAAGTGAATAAAAGTGAATAAATTCCTAGGAATCAAAGATAAGTCAAAGGGAAAAAAGGCATTCTCAAGTAGAAAGCAACCCCCATAGCTCATGAATAGCCTAATTATGAGAGAGCCCTACAGGCAAATGCAGAGTTACCAACACAATTGCCTTTGGAGCTCACAGAGGGGTCAGATGCTACCCTCAGAATATTATCGTCAGGAGCACAGCACCTGGGTCCCGTACTTTACAGTGCCATTCAGAAATCACACCAAGGGACAGTCCGAGGAGGTAAAACCTGACAGAAACTCAACACGGACGTTATTGTAATGCTTGTACATTTGAGAATAAGTTGCCTTTTCTCAGTGTAAAGCTTTTTCTCTTAACACAAACATGCTCAAAACTGATACAGCTTCTCTTCCTGAAACTCTCCACTACATTCATAGGTAAAAGGCAAATTTGAGGCCTTCAGCCCATGGTAACATTGAGAGGTGCAACACAGATAGCATCGTGTGGCAGAAAAATTTTGGAATGCTGGAGGTACCGCCTTCCTGCTAAGACACAGAATTCTGGTTTCATCAATTTTGTGAAAGCAAAACAGCTTTTCTTCACCACCTGCTGCACAGTAGAAGGCACTCATTCATCCTGGAGTTAAGAGTATGCTTGGAATAGTAACAGCAATAGCATGTCTTGGCCAAGCACATTTCCACCAAGTTTGTGATGTACTACTAAACCGCCTGGAGCCACAATATGCAAGAAATGGACACTGAAGTGAAAGGTGTTGAAGAAAGGTGCTCAGACATGCTCAGAAGGAAAAGGGCGAGCTTTGCCTCAACTTTCTTTGCGAATACAAACCAGTCTGATAATGGCAGCTCTCCACCCTCCTTATTTGCTCCAACCAGTGGGAATTTTGCATTCAATCCCACCTATATCTCTTCTTCAACCTCCCTTTCCACAAGTTCTTACAGTTTGCTTTGCTAAATTTGGTCCTTTACTTTCATGGATGTACCAACCAATTTGGGAGGAGTACTGGCACTGCTGATAACACTAAGCAGAATAAATCCCTGTGAAGTTTTTTTGCTTTTACTGCTCTTCTCTTTATAGAAATGTCCTTCATAACCTGAGTGTTAAATTCATTGTGCTCGTCTCCAGATCGCTTAACAGGACACATCTCTTGCACAGTGCAAAGAGGTACCAGCCTGCTAATTAATGGTGCAATATGTCTCTTTAAAACCTTATTCACAGTAACATTACATGTATATTAATGTGCTTAAAGGATATACATATACTGCTGCTACAAATTTCTGTCTTTAGACATTGCTTTCCACCTGAGATAATGAATGTCTAACTGATGCCCTAAATTACATTTGCAAATGCAAGGAAAGGAGAAAAAATACTCTCTGTACCTGCATTTCCTGCTTGTTTCTGTGTACTGAAACTCTCGGACATAAGAGTGGATAGAGATCAAAGTATTTTTTGATCTGCCTTAATAGTGTACAATCACAGTGCTTTGAGTTTGCAGAAAGTGGCAGTTTCTTCATCTAGCTAAAGACACCTAACATTACCAGAAGCTCAGTGGTCTGTTCATCCTGTTGTACTCCTGGGGCAAGGAGTAGTACACTGTCACTGCTTTGCAATCACTGAAAACAAAGAGAGCTGTGCATGCTTCTCTGGCATTCAGTGCAGTGCTGGTTGAGTCTCTTCTATACTGCAGTAGATACGTTGTTCTGGATTAGTTCGTTAGGAGGAGTTCAGGATGGGTGAAAAGGCAGAAGAAAAAGCTTATCAGTTGCAAGTGGAGCTTGCAAAGCTTCTGAGCAAAATACTGTAATGCATTTTTCTGCAGTAGCAGGCTGGAGATCTCTGCTCCATGTTCCTCAAATTCCTAAACATAAGTATAAGGCTATCTCTCTCTTTTTGCTTAATAAAGAAGACACATTTTCCCCATTAAGTGGGGGAAATATGAAAGCCTGCTTTCATATTTGCTGTAGTGAGATCCAGAAGAACCATATAGTTTCAAATGAGTCAGTTTAACCAGATTCAGAATTCACTTCTCTCAGAGGGAATCTAGACTGAGTCAGCATATGTGGTTTTAACTAAAATAATATTTTGTTAGACTCTAATACAATGTTAATACCCATATGAGACAGGGTAATACCATTCAGCGTTCATCTTAATTAACTAACATTAACTATCATTAGACTTTTATATGGTACAATGCACATTACTCCATAACTTCAACACAGATCACATACAGTTAGATTATAATGCATAGTATCAATCATGGTTTTCTCCAAGCTTTCCTAGCACCTAGCTTTGATTTTAAAAGTTAAGGTCAATGTTAAGTGTTACACTTCAGCTGAAAAAGTTAAAATCAATGTTAATTAACAACATTAATTAAATGTTAATCAGTTAAATGAAAGCATTTTTCATCCATTTTCCCAATAAATTGTGGTCAGGTAATCTTGCATATATTGTTTCAGATGTCATGTGAGTATGTCATCACCCTGGGGATGACTAAGAGGGAAGTCCAACACAACCACTCTTGCAAAGATAAAACAAATTGCTAATCTCAGTACAAAGGCAACTAAATTGCACAAGAAATCCAGACTCATGAAAGGGCATTTAAAGGTACAGCAAGACAATACTAGTCTGAGTAGTCACTAAATCTGAATGCTAAGTGAGTTTTGGGGAGCTCTGAGCATTTGGTTCCTCACCCAGACGTATGGCAACAGAGTCCCTGTGCCTGGGTCTATCAGAAGCAAGAACAGGGAGACTTACATCCGTGATCACTGAGAACATGCCTGGACATATCAGCAACCACATGTCCATCACACACTGGTAGCCAGACACTTTCACGGTTCATGTGAGCTTACATAGCAAAGCAAGGACATGGGGAAAAGCTCTTCAGCTCACTCTAAAATCACCTACAAATCATCCACTCTTTAAAAAGATGAGCCCTTTTCTCTCAATCTGGTAATAAATCTGTCATATTCCTAGAGCATTTGATGTCTACACATTAAACGATAACATAGATAATGAATAATAGCAATTCAGTTTGTCTTGTTCTAACGTTCTCCTCATGTTTCCAGGAGGTGGGCATTCATTTTCTTGTGCTTCAATTCTAAGCACAGTGGTTGACTCCTGGGAAAGCAAGAATTTAGGGTATAGTTTAGTAAGAGGAACAACAGTTTTTGTTGCCACAGGCCTTCTCTTTGAGGCTGTGGAATTCACAGCTGTGTGAGGCAACAGTTAGTAGCTTATGGGCCAGTGTGGATGGACATGGGTAGCCCTGAAATATGCCAGTTTAGATACAAATCCAACCCTATAATTGCATGCTTTATATGAGTTATTATAAAATACTGAATGAGTCTGAGTCTTGGAGTACATGAAATCTACAACGCCATGTCATGAGTTTATCATGTGAATGTGTGCAGTCAGTACACATTCCTAAACCCCACAATTATTTTCATTCAAGTTCCAAAATATTGTATATAGTACTGTACCTGGTGTATATATATACACATATATATGTATATAGTGTGTATATATAAATATGCACTATTGTATATAATAGATATGTATTACAGACTGGGAAATTTTAAACAAGACATAGTTCTTCAAATGCCTTTGAGATATTGCTTACAATTAATTGGATATGAAATTTATGCTCCAGCTGGATTTCAGTCAAAGCCACAGTTCCTTGCACGTTACAGAGATGGTTCTTTTGGCTGAGAATTGAGGGATCTACCCTGTTATGTAGCAAATCCATTTAAAAAATAAAATAATAAAGCAGTGGCAGCATTGACTGTGAGTATCAGCATTTTGGATGCCAGTGGAAATCAATATTTATAGTGTGGTTTCACTTTGAAGAAGGTTCATATAAATGTGCTGTGCTCTCCTCATCAGATCTGTCTGGCCATGTGTTCAGGGAGACAGCTTCTGCTTCTGCTGACCACGTATTATCAATTTCCTTTCTCTTTTCCCTCAATTACTACAGAAAAGCAAGTGCAAAACAATAACGAAAATCTAGTGCTTCTACCGGTCACCACTGGGTGTTGGCTTTCTGGGTTTGAACATCAGAGTAAGCATGAAACCAGGTTGATGGTCATGTCTTCCACTGGAGTCAGTGAGACTTGTACTTCAGTCCTTCCGCTAAACATCTCATTGGCTTAGGTTATATTTTCAAGGGATAAGGTGATCTTCATAATACAGCAGTGGAACTGGCATTTAAGTCCTAGATTTTTGTTCATCTTGGCTCTCATTTCTCTGCTGAACAAATATTCAGTTGACCCCAGCAACAGCTTCACAAGGGCAAAAAAGCCCTCTGTAATCCCTGAAGCCTTCTATGATGCCAGCAGATGCCCTCCTGGGAGTAAGGAAATAAAGGTTAAGCTATATAATTAATTAAAGCTGAGAACAAAGTGTTGTGATGGACATGGGTATGATCATTATCTCCCTTCCCTTTACCTGTCTCCATCTGCCATGGTCTGAGAATTCATACTTGCTCCACAGGCCAAACGAGCAGGAGAAATGTGACTTGTGGAAACAGCAGGGCTTGGCACAAGGCACACTCTGGACTGCCAAACACTCTGAAAACTGACAAGCTTTGGAGTATGCCAAACTCTGAGAGTCCAAATGCAGTCTCCTCTGAATTTCAGTGTTTCCTCTGTTAGACAACAGCATATTGGGATCTTACAGAATAAAGTGTTGGACTAAGTGATGAGAGAGGCAGGTAAGAGTGTAAATCCTATTTGAATTCTCTGCTTTGCAGCCTTACAAAAAAACCCACACCACTTCCTTCCCATCTGCATAGTGTCAGAGATGGACTGCTCATTTCTCCTTCCCACTTCTCTACCTCAGACACAGGGCCACCTTCCTTGTGTTTCTGAGAACCAGGAGACATCTCCATTCTTACTCCTCCCATTCCTAAATGCTGAAGTTACCAATTAGGCTGTTTCTGTAACCATGTGTCTAATGGATATTTTGGGGAATGGCCCCAGGGTATTTTTCCTCTTCTCCAGCTAAGGAAACTACCTGGGGAAAGCGTAGTTCCCAGCAGGCTGGAGAGTTTATTTCATGCTACTTTGGCTGAATAAGATCATTCCGGGAAGAGATCTTGGTAGCCTCTGCCTGGGACAAGGATGTCAGCAAAGTCATAGTTCCAGCATGGTCATACAAGAATGCAACTGAAAACTTTGACCATGTAAGAAAAAAACACCTAGAATAGCCTTAATATACCAGCTGAATGTAAATAGTTGACTGAACAACTTGGAAGAATGTAAGAAAGCATTTGTAACCCATTTAATTTTTCCTATACAACAGGCACATGATAGAACTCTGGGAAGTACAAAACAAGAGGTAGGAACACACTCAACAGCTCCAGCACTGCTGGAACCAGGGAAATGCCAGAGCACTTCTGTCTTGAGATTTCAGAGTGATGGAGAGAGACTCTAGGCTGAAAAGAACAATGGTGTGGATGATGGGAGAGGTAAAGGTCACCCGTGCTGAAGGCCAGCATGACCCCAGGGCTCTGCACAAGTCAAATTTGTTTAAGCTTAGTTTGATAAAATAGCTTTGTTTTTAGCAACACTGCCTATGTGCTTATTGTTCCGGATCCAAGGCCTTTCTATCACATTACTTCTGTGCTGTCTCCCAGTTGTATCCTGCCCAATACTGTACATGTGCAAACCACAGACTGTGTGTGCAACATGTAAGCTTGGCTTGTAGTGCTCTAACTGGGTTAGGTCTGTTGTGCCATCACACTAAGGGAATTTCATGTGGCACGGTGGAATTGGGCACACCCTTTGCCAATGCAGGCCATCTCCTTTTGGGCAGATTGAGAGAGGTGTTGCTAACTTGTCTCCTTGCTGGATGCACATAGGAGGTGTACAGGTAGAGCTGGCAGCACAAGGGCGGCAGCTCCTCCTAGCACAAGGGAATATTTCTCATTCCCAACCACTCAGCACACAGGAACTGCCACAAGATTTTGCTTTGGGAAGAAAGTAGGGGTGAAGACAAGCAAGAGAGGTATTTTTTAAGTACCTTCGCTACCTAGAGATAGGTAGGGAGAGTAGAGCATAGACAAGTAGAAGAGCTTTTGGGGTTGAAATGAATATGTTGGGGCCCATGTGGGGTCAGTCAACAAGGAGATGGAAGGCCAAAGGGAAAAGAAGCTTGGGTTGGGATCCTTAGTTTTTGATGTGCCTGTTCCATGACTCCTTTGGTCCTTGTCGAGAGAGTAATTTTTAAATAGAGCGTATGATGCTGCTGTTGTATTTGGAAATGAATCACTGCTTTAAAGACTAGAGGACAAATTGAAAGAAGAGGCTGTCCACAATGGGGTCTGGAGGGGTAAGCGTAGCTCTGTTTCATGTCCCTCCAAACAAATGGGACATGTAAAGACGTGTTAAGATTGTCATTTCTTACTGCACTGAAAAATCTCCATTCTATCTGATATGGAAAGATTTCCTTTTTTTTTTTTGTTTGTTTGCTTCCAAGAGAATAGTGTAGTAACAAGCTGCCAAGAAAAGAAATGGGGGTGAGTCACTGAGAGGAAATTTAGTAGAAATGATAACACTTTACAAAAATGAAAATTATTACATTTACTGTACATGGGAACAGTAAAAAGTCCTTTTTCCGTATTGCAGTTGGAGTTAAATAGGAAAGGACTGACATTTCCACACTGCTTTATAATGTAATTTGTTTGCCAGAAGCTTTTTGGTGTTTTTTGGTTTTTTTTTTTTCTTCTTTTTTTTTTCCCCCTTTAAATGCAATTTGTTTTGACAAATTTAGCAATAGAAGACTTTTGTCAGAACCTGTGCATGGCCACTGCAACTATGTAGGAGTCTATTTTTCTGGCCCTGTTAATTGTAGTAATCCAATATCTTATTTCTCAAATGAAACTTGTAAGCTTCCTGCCCAGCAGCATCTGGCAGTTTCTGTTTTGCAATAGTAATAATAATAATAATAAAAAAATAAATAAAAAACAG
>PPHD01013962.1:0-17005 GCA_002909625.1 Bambusicola thoracicus | reverse complement strand
GGAAGTGTTCAAGGAATGTTTGGATGTTGTGTTGAGGGACATGGTTTAGTGAGAACCATTGGTGATAGGTGGATGGTTGGACTGGGTGATCCTGTGGGTCTTTTCCGACCTTAGCGATTCTGTGATTCTATGAAATAAATAGAGATTTCTTTAAAGACTGTGGAAGAAAAAATGTTCCATTAAAAAAATCAGAAACACTTGAGTGCCAGCTGCAGAAGTAACTTAGAAAGAGGTGCTCACTAAAGATAATTGGATTCAAGTTTGTGTTTGCTTTTCAAAGAGCTTTAAGATCTTGGTTTATTTAAACGCTTTTGAAAATACTGGCTCTTGCTCAGTTATACTAAAAACTAAGGAAAACTATTATATAGTAGGTCTAGTGAGGCATGATTAATGCCTTTAATGAGAAATGCTTATAAATGAGGCTTTGGGTCATTATTTATATTCAAAGGATGGGTTCTTTGCTGGAAAAGTTGGTCATTCTATGTTCATTTAGGAACAGAAATGCCCTGATTTTTTAAAGAAATGTTAATTAGAATTAAAATGTTAATTTTTCATGAGAACTGTAAAATAAATTAAACTGGAAGCAGCTCATACAGGAAATGAGACTTATCAGTTAATTTTACTGTCCAAGGTTTGGCATCTTGGTTGATAAAAGTGAACCTCACTTACTCTTACATCTCCCAGAGTCAGCAAGTAGAAATTACACCACGAGCCACAAAAGGCTGCTCTGCACCAGATGGACTTCAGAGACATAATGGGAGCAGTATTGTTCCCAGCTTGGCAGCTGTTGCATGGGCTAAGCTGACCAGCTGTACACCATGGGCTTCTGTGGAGGATGCTGGAACAGTAATCTCACACTTCATAGAGTTCATGGAGTGTTGTTGTGAGGGATGGAGAAGAGCTGCCCCTCTGATCTCACACAGCAACTTTTTGTAAGATGTGAATGACCATGCTGCTGGCTGGTACCATTCTTTCAGCTGACATTTTACTGCTGTAGCAATAATTACTATTTTATGTATGTGCAGCAATTCTACTATATTCTCAAATCAGAACAATTTAAAGCATTCAGAACCAAAGATTGCTTGAAAAACCAGCAATTAAGAGAGATGAGTTAATTGAAAGTTAAATATCAGCAGGAAGTTTATAGGAAAGTCTCCTGTAAACTTTCCAAGAGCAACTGTTGGTCATTTGCTGATAGAAGTTGCCTAATCATAAAGGACTACTCATCCATCAATACTGGAAGGATATTTTGAAAGTCTGGAGGTCATGACTGATTCCTCTGATACATCAGTGCATAATATGTGCATAATAACTTAGCCAATCCGGAAATTAGGAAAATGTCTGGGGAAAAAAGACAAAAAAAGGGAAAAAAAGTGGGTTTAGGCATGACATGATTCTAGTAGTGACAAAATACAGTAAGGACTAGAGTGTAAAACAACACTTAAGAGTGTGAACCTATATATCAAGCTCAGAGCTTCTTATGGTTAGAACTTCTGTGTCTGAATCACTTTGTTGGTGCGCTACTCCACACTATTTCTTGTCAAAGATCACCTATTGTGATCATATAGTGTGAAGTGATATATCTTCCTAGGGACATTATGGTTGTACTTCCAGTGGAAGATTGCCCTGTATATATAGAAATATCAGATTGCCAGCTCTACACTGTATGCATTTGCAGCTGGTTAAAATGGTTTGAATCATTGAAATGTGTAACTGCTACAGAAGTATAATATCAAAGGTATTGTAGTATTAAGCTTACCTGGAAACACTTCCATGTTTGAAAATATGTCTCACTTAACAATCTTAAAAATTTGTGTGTGTCTTCAGTTCTTCCAAAATCAGTGTTATTTCATCTATTTCCTGTGTCAGAATGTAATGAATACCTCAAAAAAATAAAGTCAGGATTTATTTTTTATGGAGGGAATGAATTACTGTTGGGTACTGTAATTCTGAGAACTCAGGTATTCTGAACATAGCCTGTTTCTTCATTTCCTTTTGGAGTTCTGGTGGTGGTGGTTTTTGGTTTAATTTTATATCGGTAAAGGTTTTTGTATTTATTAATCCAGTTTTCTGTCAGAGTGCAAATCAGATAGTTTTCTTCCCACTATTGCGCTATGCAGTCATGCCCAGGATACAATGCAAATTCCAAGCTAAAAATGGTTTAAAGATATGCTGGTGATTCTGGCAGATCACGACAGATTCTTCTCAAGCTTTGCTTGAGGGTGCAGATATTTTAAAGTACTTTTAAAGATACGCTTGGGAATATGTATTTCAGAGATACTTCTTCATCTGAAGCTTATTTTATTTTAAAGACCTAAAGAAACACCTGTTTAATCATAGTAAGCCTACAGTTAAAATTTTAAGTTTCACTAGTCTTACAATACCTTTTACAGGTTGGCCTTATTTTCTGAAGAGTACTGTGAATTCCCTTAATAGCTTCAATATGTTTGAATAGGTATATCATCTGGTTAAATTGAAATTATTAGGACTTTTATGAGGCTTGCTACTTTTGTGAATTCTGAATTGATCATATTAAAATCATTGTACATGTGAAATACATTTGAAATCACAAGTTACCTTACCAGAAACCAAGAGGTGACCTTTCTTCTAAACTCAAAAAGTAAAGACTTGTTTGTAGTTTCTTATCCCTTTCATCCTCAGAACTTCCGTGTCTTGGCAAGATGTGATGACTCATGGTTGCTAGAGTTATCAGCTTGATGTTAGAACAGAGCAGCTTTGCAGATGTCTTATTAACCTATTTCATAACCCAACGCCAAAACACTTTCATCAAGTCTCTTACAAGACATTAATATATAGCTAAAGATTTAAAGTTTTATTACTTTGTGCACAAAAATCAAATGAATTCCATGGTGTCAAAACTAATTTCCCAGAAATCATTACCCAATTCATATCTTCTCATTTCTGTTCCCCCTACTAACAGTTTCTAACCAGATACCAGGTTTTGGAAGGTCCCTGTTGTTGTTGTTTTTGTTTTTATTGGCATACACAACTGCCATGAGCCTTTCTGAGCTCAATAAAATGTGTTTGAATCTAATAGCATATTAAAGTTTAATGATTTCCCATGGGTCTCTTTTGGAGAATTATTCTAATGTGATTGTACTTCTGTAATATTATAATGTTAAAGGGAAGTATATCTGGTCTTTCTTCTTCCTAAAGGCAAATATACAGAAAAGTTAGAGAAGTGACTCATTGGTTCCATTTAGTGCTCAGTTTACAACACAGAATTAAATAAACCGTGTGGTGAAGTGTAGAGTTAGTTCTGTTTGTAACTGCTAGTTATTATTTCATTTGGAATGAAGACAGATCAGTTTGTACTGGAGCTGCTGATTAAAAATAGACATAAATGTAGAACAGAAATAAGTACTGAGATGTCCTAGAAGTAGATTAGATTTAAAGGTAACCTGAAGTGGTTGGGTGGCATGGGCAGATTTTTTTATTTGCACATCCGTTGTCTTTTTTCCCCATAAATGTTGGGTAATTCAGACCACGCATATAGAAGGAATTTCAATGATGATTTAAAGAATGTAGCATTGTTTATAAGCCACTCTGTCTATTGTTTATGAGGTTGAATTATATTACTACAATAAAGCAGCATGCAATATTACTACAAGTACAGCATTTATTATTATTGCTGTTCACTGTGCAGTTAAAATCAGAGCAGAAATTATTCTGTAATTTCTAAAAGCAGAAATAATTAGTATTATATGTTGTATACACTGATTTACCTGTATAAAAATACCAAGAGGAACACTGATATTTATCTTGTTTAAGTAGTAACGTTTCTGAATGCCTGTTGTTTTGCTTAGTTTTGCTTTGTTGTTGTTGTTGTGTTTTCTTTAATGTAATTGAATTGCACTGGAGTACATACATTAATGTATATTGTTTATTTCCTCTACAGAATAGAGCATGGGATAAAACTAATATGAAGAGGCATGCATTAATAAGTTCAGATAGGGAAATTCCTTGAAAAGAGAATGCATAGATAAAATGAGATTCTGAGTCCTGATGTGGGCAGAATAGAATTTATTGATTTTACTCCCCCAAGATTTTAATTTATATTTGGTTTATTGGTCGTTAGAACAGAGTTAGGAATTTTTGGAACATTATTTGAAAACAGAGGGGAGCCTCCACTTTGTGCAGGCTTTCTGGTAACCCATACGGCTTCACTTCTGTGCTTTGCTTCATCTGAACCACTGTCTTGGGCTGTAGCACTGTCAAGCCAATCTGGCTCGTCATTTCTTCGGAAAAAATAAATATTTACTTGGCCAGAGTGAGAGACAGACGGATGCTGTTGCCCAAAGCTTAAGGATTTCCTGAGGGATGGAGATGGCTGAAGTTCAGGTGCTTTGTTCGGAGTCACTCAAAGCATGGTCTTGAAGGTTGTATCCCTCCAGCTCAGAATTATCATCTCTTAATAGAAATGCTGTCAAATCCAGCTAGCCCCAGAGCGTTTCTGTGAGTGAATAAATCGTCATGATCTGATATGCAAACATCAAAAATTTTGACATAATTTTTTAATTGGCTCTAGATGGGGATCACAGTGAATTGGCAATTAAACACAAGCTGTCTGTGCAATCCTGTTGGTTAAAAGCGTAATTCCTGATGGGGAAATTGTCAGAAGAGGCTAGGAGATGTCTGCTGCTGTGAATAATAAGGATGAGGGAAATCGCCCATCAGCTGGCTTGCCAGTACATCTCATCCAGGCCACTGGTGAGGCTGGCATGAAGCGCACAGTGCCTGCTGGGTTGCCAACGGATGTTAGAGAAGTCAGGCACCAAGAACACGAACAGAAGAGGCTTCAGATGAGTTCCTTTTATTTCGGTGTAGAAGGTGGTCTGAATAGTTCATAGGATATTGAGGGAAAAGATTCTGGATGATAATTTGTTTCTACCTTTAGATACGTATAAAAGAACAGATGAAAATGAGTTTAAACACTGGAACTATAAATAAGATGTCCTTTTTTAATTGTTAACTAAACAATGAAACTAATGAAGAACACGTTTAAAAATTTTCACTTTTCAGTGTTTTGCAATCAATAACAATACCTTTCCGAATGTTATCTGCTAGCCAAACATGAATTATTTGGCTCACTTCATGGTTAAGTAGGTGAAACTTAATGATCTGTGCACAGGTTGTATTAAATGATCAAATGGTCCCATCTGGCTTTAAGTTCTAAATCCACTTAATGGGTGAATTAGATTAATATCCTCAGACCTTTATCAAGCTGAATGTTGGTTCTCTTCAAAAGAGCTGTTAAAATTTCTGGAAGAGGAGGAAAAGAGCACGTTCTCATCACTGTTTCACTCCTCTTTTGACTGCAGTTAGTAATGTTTGTGCTGTTTGTTGGAGAATGAGATTAGTGTTAGACTGCTAATCCTTCTCTTATGGCAACAATTGCACTTTCACCTAGATTTCATGATACCTTCCATCTTTGAGGTGGTGTTTACAAAACATGCCAGATGGGCTGACATTTTCTGGACTGTTTGGCTGCTTCAGGCTGATTACTTTTGCTTGCTTGTTTTGAAATTTCATCTAAAATGTCTGAGCCATTTCCCAGAACAAGATAATGAAGAAAGATGTACTTATTTCCTCCTTACCCTTCTTCCCTCTCAGTGACCAAAAGAGATCACCAAAGTCTTCACCTTGACAAGGAAAGCCTGTGCTTTCCTTGCCACTTAACTGCAAGGCCAGATACCACAGTGGCCTGGCAGAGATAGGAAATGTGAGCAGAGTTTCTTCTTCCAACTCTCTTAGCAGCATTCCTGGGCATGAGGGGAGCTTCAGCTGACAATCAGATATGAAGTGGGGGGATGTTTCGAGTACTGAATAGATCAGGAGCAGATCAAGACCCAAAACACAGCCCTTCCTTTCCAGTAGAGTGGGATCCTAAAGAGAAAACATAGACTTGCAGATTGTGCAGTCCACCTCAGCTTTTTCAGTCTTAACTTTTTCATGCCTTAGTACTCAATTCTTCTTCACTGCAATCCTTACAAGTAATATGCACCAATGGTTTTAATCTCAATTAACTGTTGTGCAATAACTAATCAGAACATGACAGAGTTGCAGTAAATGTAAGCTGTTGTCGGATATGCTTTGAGTAGGTTGCTCTGTTGGCATCTCACGTGCAGCAGGCTCTGTATGGTGGTTGCAGCAGTTGAGGAGTGGTGGTGAGGAGTACAGGGTCTGCTGATTCACTGGACCAAGAAAGTCTGCACCTTGGGTAAAAAGGAAAAAAGAGAAAAGTGGGAGGAATAATGCATCTGGAGAAGGCTTGAGCTAGTCTTTATATTGTCTTATAAATTCCTCACTGTCTGTTATTATTATTGTCTATTATTAGTTTTTTCATCAGGAAAGCCATTAGCCAGTATGGTGTTTGTTCACTGCCTGGCTGTACATTGCCTCTTAAGGTTGGTGAAACTATTTATGCTGTAGAATATGGACTTCAAATTAAACAGAGAATTTATTAGCTGTGTTTATTGGCTCTTTTAGAAGAAATGAAGACATTAATTCAGGAACCTGGACTGAAAGGATGAGTAACTTATGAATAAATATTTACTTTGATTTCAGGAAGGTTAGGCCTCGTAATTGCCTGTAAAGAAGAAGGACAGTGTGCTGGACTCTTAGTCTGTTAGACTTGTCTAATTTATATCTGGTGCTACATTTGATAGCTTTTATTCCCCACTCCTCACTACCAGCTCTCCTATGGAAATAAAACTCATGTCCTGGTTCCTCTGTGCCATATAGCCCCCCTATGTGTGAAGGGGGATTTCTCACCCTCCTGCCTCTGGCACCCCCTGTCCTGCACTGGGGTTCACTGCAGATACCTTGCAGGTGAGGAAGAGGATGAGTGTTGAAAGTGAGGAACCTGGAGCTGAGAAGTGTTTTGTTTTTGTGTGACCTATTAAATATACGGAGTAGTTCTGAGGTTCCATGAGACACATTTTTTTGCTAACTTGAATGATTTATAAGTTTAAATAGATCTATAGGACAGAAGATTTATGAGTAAGTGTAGAAGTAGTCTCCCATAAGATCTCTCCTGAGAAAAAGTAGTATTTTTCACTGATTTGATAAAGGAGCACGTGTTTTATGTGTTTCTATACAAATATGAACTTTAATCGTTGCAGTATGGAAGATGCATGCTGAAGATTAAAATTCAATACTGAAACACAATGGCTCCTCTTTCTTTTCTCTAAAAATTACTGCAATCGGTGAAATGATATCCCGAAATATATCAGATAAATGAAAGATGGGTGTGGGTGGTGTGTGTTACATGGTTGTATAAGGTTTTATAGAGTTTTTGTTGTTGTTGGACTGAGTTGGTGGTAGAACAGTGACCAGACTAAGACCTTTACTGAGGGCCCAGAAGGGAGTTAGGCTTAGTTCAGATAGAATTCATCCAAAAGTACCAGCATAGTGACCAGCATAGTGAAAGGCATAGTGTGGGTCCTTAAAAGAAACACCAGCCACCACATACCTCTTGCAGATAGTGCTGCACCCAGCACCAAGGCAAGACCAAGGTATCTGTCAGCACAGTGAGTTGATTTGGTTTGTCTCTCCCCATCCTCAATACAACTGGAAAGGCAGCGTGAGGGAGCAGCTTTGTAGGTTTCATGATAGTTTTTATTGTTTTTATATAGTTTTTATCCCGTTTTTATACATCTGTACAGCTTCTGGAATTTCACATGCAATGGCATATAGGTGCCATTTATAATCAAGTATATTGTGTGTGGTTTTTTGTTTGTTTGTTTTTATTTGAACAGACCTATGAAGGTGCTGCCAATTATATACACATGGACAGACACAGTTTCTGGTCGCTTTACCATTTTTCCATTGCAAGAAGAGAGTATGGATGTTCATGATTCCCAAGCCTTTTTACAAGATTTATGAGGCCATGCACAAAAAAGAGGAAGGAGAAATTAATAATACAAGTATTATTATATTATATGATAGGTGGATTTAATTGTGGTGTTCCAAGCTTGTAAAAAGTGTAAGTCTGTGCATAAGGTTTCTGTATTCTCTTTCCCTTTCCATCTTGATTTGCTGTCTTAAACTGCATGGGAAAAAAACATGTGGCATTGCTGTCCTCAATACTTTTTACTTTTAGTTCCTATGAATTAGACGTAGGTTAATGATTTTGCTGTAAATGTAATTCATCTACGAATTTCCTCAAGTTTATCACTCTGTATTCCTGACAGAGCTGTAGTTGGACTTAAAAGATATTTTGTAATGGCTGCTGAGTCATTTACATGAAGTGCTGCAAACAAATTCTAGCATTTATAGTATTGAAGTTATCTGTGCTCTTTTATCCTTGATAAATCCAAATGGATTAAATGGGCTTTATGGATTTATTTTTAAAATGGAGGCAGATGTAAAGTCAGTGAACGTGCATGTACATACAAATATTAATACTGTATAAAGTCAGCAGTTCATACTTTCAAATGTTATATGCATTCTGAATGCCCTATGTTAAATTTTATTGTATCATTTATAGTACGAAATTGCTAGGATACAACTGCGATGACTTCCCGCCATTAAATGTTCGATGGCTTTTTGGCAAGCGTTAGGGGTGTTAACCTCAACTGCCTGGCAAAGATCCTGCTGTGATAACTGTACTGTGTATTTTAATGGCTCCCATAAGATTTTATCCGAGTTTCTCATTTCTCTGTAAAATTGTAACATTATTGGCCCTGAATGAAGTTCAGTTCCGATGGGGTCTGCGCTGTAGTGGTGGGCAAGAGATATTTCTGTCATATTGCTTTGAAGAATTTGTGATTGAGAGCGCTGTATAAATTGAAGCTGTTACTACCAAAAATAAATCAGTAATTAGAACTGATGGGAGTGACGCAAAGCCATGTGAAATTCAAAATTTAATTTGATACATGAATATTTTAAAGCAAATAGGAACATGTGCTTACTTTGGATTTCATTAGCTCTCTGGGCAGCGATCTGTTGTTGTGGGAGAGGAACTGAAGGGTTTATAAGGAACTGCAAAACAATATCCCTGCACTTACTACTGCAGATCAGTTAAAAGCATGATACAGATTGTTACATGGGATACTGCGTGTTGAAGTCCATTGGGTGATTTTCACAGAACAATGTTAAGGGGAGTTTTATTTTACCTATGTTAAAAAATGTGAGTGACAATAGCATAGGAAAATTTCAGAGCTTTGTACTGATGATTTCAAGCTCACAGAGATGAAGGGGAAGAACTGAGAGAGCCCCACAGAAGCTCCAATAGAGGCTTTGTGGTGCTGCTGTTGGCGCTGGAGCTTCTCAGCCCTTCTCCTAAATGCAGCAACTGCTTCTGTGCCAACCATGCAGAATAGGACTTATTCATCTACTCATACTGTGGTGTATTTCACTTATATTATCCAAAAAGTTATTTAGTATGTGCCAGAGCTCTACTGGTTGCATTACAGTATGTTTTCTGCGAGGGGGAGCAATTTTAATCACAAACTGAGCCTGAGCCTTTTCTTCCCTTCAAATTCCATTGTCTGTTTAAACTGGATATCCTTATTTTTAGAAGGCAAATGTGAATGGCAGCTCTGTACTGTTAAGATTTTTCAGTAATGTTTAAAGAAAAATACCAAGTTGTTTAATTATATTTCATTTTGTTTCTAGCCAGGAGTGGTTAGCTACCTACAGAGACTTAGTGGGGGCAGATAGGGAAGCTAAACTGTCTTTTAAGTTGAATAGTTGTTCTGTATTTCTCGAGTGAGCTTAGAAAAAATTAAGCACGTTATTCTGTGTGTAGCTGCAAGCTGTTCATTGTGGGATTTTGAAGTTATATAATTCTCCTTCTCAGTGACTGATTTCATTAATGGAATGGATTTGAATAGGCAAAATGATGCATGTGTAACAACTGTGTTTCTTTTTTTGTTTGGGTTACTTAATGAAAACTTTCCAGCAATGACGTCAGCCACACAAAGGAGCAACATTGTAGATTCCTATTACAAATTGGCAAATGTATGTTTTGCTAGTGTCTCATGCGGTGAGCCTGTAGTACTTGGAGAAACCTGGATTGGTGATTAGGACTGAGATTCAAAATGAAAGCATTGGCTTTCTGTCTGTTACATGGATAACATTTCAAAATTTGGATGAAACATTTAACGTTTCCGTGATGTTTCTTCTAGCCAAGCTTTTTCTCTTTTTCTCATTTCTTCTCAAACTACAGAAATTCCTGTTCAGTGTACACAGTACAAACAGTATTAAGAACAGTATCTAATTGTCTATCTATGTATCTATCAAGGTGTGAACTGGGGATGATCATTTTGATGCACTGTAATACAAAGCATATCGATTCCACAGTTAAGAAGGGGGCAATGCATTACAAGTATGGTCAATACTGCACTTCTATTAAAACATCAGGATCTAGCAGTGTATTCCACTAGCTGAAAATCATTGAAGTTCGCTGAAAAGAATGAGACATCCATGCTTAGACTGAGAAGAATAATGAGAAAAAGTTGGCTTTGATTTTTATTATTGAAGTTCCTCAGTATTTTTGAAAACGTGTTGTACATAGTACAAAGTCTGCTGTCATGTCTGTAGGAATGGTTATACAAGATGTTATAATAAAAAGTGTAGTGTAGGAACTGCTGAAATTATATTTCAGATTCAGAAAATATGTCGATGTATATATTTCACTGAATGTAGGAAAAGAAATTGTGCTGTATCTGAAGAAGGAATTACAAATCAAAATGTGCTAAAATCAAGATGAGGTTGCTATTAGTTGCTTCAGACACTTGACTGCCTATGCTGCTCTGGTGTCTGAAAAGCTCAAGCACAGGAAATTCATCAGGAGAATGGAAGTATGTTTAAAGAAATGGATAAGCTCCTCTATTAGGTGCTCCAGCAGGGCAGATTCCCAAATTTTGAAGTGGATGATTACCTAGCTAGAAGTGATAGCTTCTGCAATAGGTCTTATGTTTGTCAGGCCACTTATGCAAGATTCTTTTTTTCTATGCCAGTGACAGACTTCCTCTTCTTGTACCTCCCTGGGAAGTTGCTTAGAAGACCACAGCACATCTGTTAATTTGGCAAATAGTTCTTACTCTCATGATGGTAAATCCTGTGGCATAGCTCAGAGATGCTGGGGCTCTTTTAGGGGATGCTTACAGATCTGTGGGAGCAGTCATCAATAGGCTGGAGTAGATTAGGGCAGGTATCTGCCATGCACTGATAAAGAGTCTTGACATCTGTACCAGTTTTACTAGGCAGGTGGCCTAATGTGCAGGCCAGGTAGTGAGGAAATCAAGATGTCATAAGAATAATCAAACTCAGGACAAGCCATTGCTGCCTCTCATGAAAGTACTGTGCATGCTACTGCCCTCTGTATTTTGCTGTGGAAGAGCTATGAGAGCAATCGGCCACTACAGTGCTGACACCTGTACTTGCAGTCTGCAACATCTCAGCAGAGTTGGATTTAAAACATAGGAGTGTTGTTCAGCTTGAAATAATTTGTGGTTGTTTTGCTTGACTTTTCTCTCTTTGTCCTCTCTCTTCTTTTTTTTTTTCTCTCTTCCTTTCTTCCTTTCTTCCTTTTTTCCTTTTTTTAAGGGAAAATTCTTGTAAGGCCGAGGATACACAGCAAGTTACCTGTTTGAGCATTGACTTAGTGTCCTCAGCTACTATATAACCAGCCTTTTAATTAGTAGCAGTAAACAGGCAAGATGGTTGAGATCCTTAATATATTTCCATCGCTTATTCTTGGTGGCTTTCTAAGTACAACCTATCTACAGGTCCATTTGAGGAGGAGGAGGGGAAAAAAAAAAAAAAAAAAAAAAAGCTTTAGAATAAGTTAAAATGGAAAGATTATAAACATGCATGGAATGACTGGAACAAAAATCCAATTTTTTGAATTCCATGAAAGAGATGGCAACTTCCCACCATCTGAAATGATTTTTTCTTTTGAAAATATTCAGCTTGTTAGCAGGTATAATTTGTACTCTCCAAAAAGGATAGCTGAATTCAAAGTCTAACTCCAAAGAAAGAAAAAGCAAGGATTCAGACAGTGCTACTTACTCTTCAGAATAGGCTTTACTTTGTATGTCTGGCTGTAATGAAACTCACTCAGCAGGTATCCTGCCATTGTCGCTTAAAAGCTAAGCAAATGTGCTATTGTTACTCCTGCAGTCTTTCGTTGGTCATGGAAACTAACAGTGTATTGGAGGATAAGTAACTATTTCATATATGTTTGAGTTTATATGCTATCTGCATACCACTGAAAGACATGGTTTTTTTGTTTTTTTTTTTTGGTTTGTTTTTTTGTTTTTTTTGTTTTTTTTCTGAAGAGTAGCTTTATCATACAGCTATAGAAATGCCAGATACAATTTGTTTTTGTCCCATAGTACAACCAAGGACACCTGTCAATCTGTCATCCTATGTGCAGACTGATAACGTTGCTTTCTGAAAAGTCAACATTTTCATTGCTGAGAAGCTGATAAAAAACTGGATTTTGAAGTAATCGTAGGAACCAAGGCAGAGCTGTCTCCAGAAGCTGTATTGATTTCCAGTTTCTTTTGCAGTGGAAGCCATTACAATAGCTGTGTAACAATCTCAATGTTTTTTTTCAAATAAAAATGAATTAAGCTGTTTTTCTGCAATGCTTCTTGCAAGTATCTTTGTGGCTGACAGTGCTAATTATACTTACATATGTGTATATATAATTACTTGAAGGTGATTGGCATTCTTAAACATTTAAGGGCTTTTTTGAATGCAAAAGCTGTTGCAGATATAAGCTTCTCCTACAAAGAATGATGGTTGGTTTGAATGTCAGGCTACTGCACAGCAGAAGTGACTTCTCTTAGCAAAAATCCATTTACATGTAGAGATTAAGAGATCTGACTTCCTGACTAGCATGACAGTAATGTACTGTCAAACAGGTTTATTAGTAGAGAGAACACGTGCAAAATCATGGCCAATGATTTTTTGTGAATAAATAAAACCGGAACTTATATTACCATTAAATTAAGAACTTTCTTCTCTCTGACATTATTGCTCATAGAAAATTCCTGGATAAATTAACTGTAAACAACTGACACAGCTATGGGTAAGGCACCATCTTCTGCTTATGAATCAAAGACTTTCTCTTTGGAAATAAATGTGACCGTTGAAACTCAAAAAAAGTTATATTTCCAGTCTTTAAGGGATATGTTGAAATTGATTGGAATTGATGCCATGCCTGTGTTTCCCACACTTACACTGTAGCAGCATGTAGAAATTTTTGAGGAAGTACACTGCTAGGAAAGCGAGGAGGCTGTCTTGATCCATGCTTGACACTGTGAAAAAAGACTGAATGTTTAAAAATGCTTATTTGTCATGTAAAAGCTTTTTAAGATTTAACTGTTCTGACTAACAAGTCTAAAATTCTATTAAGACATTCACTAGGCCTTACTGTAAGATGGTACAGTGCAGGTAGTAGAGCTATCAGTTATTTGTGGGAGTTTAGTACTGCTTATGTTTTTAATGAGTTTCCTTGGCTGGACTCTTGCAGTCTTACAGTGCTATTATCATTATGAGTGATGTCTCTGCAATGTCTTTTAAATGTATTTCCATGAAAGTATTTTTTAGAGTTTGAGATTTTTTTCATTAGCATTCTTACTTTCCTTTCAATAAAAACAAAGCTTATTTTGGAAAAGAAAATGCACTTAGACTTGAAGAGGCTAAGTTAAAGCTTCATTTGACATCATCTACTTTCCAGCCTACTGGTGGCTTTTCACATTTGAGTGTTTCTTTGTGTGATGCTTATATAAACTATATAGTTGGTTTAGTAGTTCAGCTTCAAGTTTTTTAGAGGATTTGTTTGAAATCACTCATAGAATAGCAAAATTAGCATTAAATGTCACAGAATTAGGGAGCAATGTCATATTCCTGCTCCCTGTTGAAATGTAATTGTTGCGGTATTATGACCATAATAAGAACAGGCAAAGTAGCTAGAGTTGGCAAAAATACTGAGAAGAGGTTTCTAATGGCTACTGTGAGCTGACCGAGACCAACTGACCATTCAGCCCAAAGTGCTTGTTCTCATTTCCTTGCTGACAGCAACTTCTCCTTCTTCTGTATTTTCTTTAAAGTTTCGCCACATGGAATTCCAAACTGTTGTACTAGATGACAGTGCGTGTCTCTTTTAAAATATTTTCATATTCAAGGGAGCAATTGGAATTGATTTGGAGAAGGTGCCGAGTACCAGGATTTATGTGGGAATGGCACCAGTGACAAGCCTTCCCTAATGAATTGCTTCAAAATAAAAGTACCACCTGTCTGACATTATTCCAGGCTTAAGTTAATTACCTCATATCACTTGTGACAACTGCAGGAAAATCAGAGATTGATGTTTCTGACCTCTAATCTAAAGAGATCTTTCCATCTTGATGTTGTTTTAATCAAATAGCACAAGGTCTCGGTATTACCAAATCACAGCTGCCAATCAAGAGGATGGCATTTGGCACGACAGCTCCAGATTCTCTCCATCCATTGGGCTGCTTTCACTCCCATTAAAAAGTGTGACAAGTTTAGTCTTTAGCGTCACATTATCTCTTTGAGGAGAAGATTCATATATAACATTTTAGTGAACATAATGTGAAGTATAAAAGCTTATTTTTTTTATTGCAGACTTGTAAAATAAATGCAAAGCAACACTTTTCCTCCAGATTCCTCCTACTATATATTTTTTCTAACTACTTTAACTTCTTTTTTTTTTACATACTAGAAAAATAGCTCTTATCCTGGGGTATTTCATATAAAAGTATAAATGGTTCGGTGATGAAGTGAATAATTAATGGAGCCTAACTATATTTGAAATTCTTGCAAAAGAGTGTATATGTCTCTATGGCAACTTTCTCTCCTGAAACATTTTTTTTTAATGTGAAAATTCAAGGAAGTCTATAGATAATTAGATGAAGTTAAATTAAGAAAATAACGCAGATGTAAAATCTCTTATGTATCAAGAGGCATGTGGTATTTCTTGTAGAAATGAACATAAAGTTGTCTTGAACTTGTGAAGCCAACAGGTAGGAAGTGTTACAATTAATGACCCTTATGCAACTGTTCCTTCTTCTCACCACTGCTGTGTATTTTGATAAAGCTTTTAAGAGCACAGTGACGTAGTGGTACTCATTCCCATATTACCGCAATGTCTCACAAATGTTTTTTCTGTTTTTTTCCACTTTGCCTACAAGGTGATGTCACATTATTATCCTTGTTTTGCTAATGAGAAAGCACAGTGCAGAGCTATCAAAGTTAGAAGTATATGGTAAACTTGGGACCCATCCTAGAGGCAGCTGTAATCGGTTTTTCAGAGTAATTAGTGCTGTGGCTTTGAATGTAGGGCATAATTTTATTGTAGTGGTGGTATGGATACGTGGCTTTTTGTTTATATGTTGTTATCGGTTGTGCTTGCAACCTCTTCCACTGCGATTAACTTCATAGGAATTTGGCACTCGCTTAATGGACTAACCACTGAAGTGGGCCAGAAAAGTCCTGGAGAGATTTTTCCCAGATATTTAACAATACAGGAGCATAAATGTTTGGAGCTACAAGAGACCTGGGATCTGGATGTGGTTGCTTTTCTGATTTAGCTGGTCTACCTCCATGTGTCCATTCTGTGCTCTGCTTTTCAGGTTCTTGCTCTAGCAGATCTAGTTTATCCTGTGAGGATTTTTCATCAGAGGTTAATTCAATTAATTAGGAAAAGATGGGGAGGAGAGGATGGAGGACTACGGTGTTGGTCCAACCGATGTGACAAGCTGTCTCTTCCCCTGTTTCTCATTGGGTCACAGGAAATTTACTTTATTTGTCAATAACTTCCCAGTTATCAGAGGGAAATAGCAGAAGGGCAGGAGTTTCACTGATGCATTCATTGTCATAGGAGCTAGTAAAAGTTATGAAAAAGTGAAAGGTTATGTTTTGTACTCTCCATGGTGTGCTGCCACATACCTACTGTGAAAGTAGAGTTTCCAGATTCTTCTGATGACTGCAACTTCTCCAAGTCTAGGTATTTCCTCCCTTCCTCTCCTCCTACAGGGATCAGAAAGAATGTGTCCCCTCCAGGCACACAAACTTTCCCTCTGAGTCCATTGATGAATCTTGAGAGAATAGCTGTCAAACTAATCTTTGTGAAAGTAAAAAAAAAAAGTTCCCTAGTCTGACTCTGAAAAATGAAAAAAACTCTCTGTAATCTTTCAGAAAAGGAGTAAAAAAAACTAAACACAAAGAACAGAAATTTTAACCTGAATAAGCTGTGCCTGATAAAGCAGTAGAATGGAAACCTCATCACAGTGTCCATGTCTTCTAAATAGCTCTTGGACAGTCACCCTAAAAATGTTAGTTGTATTTTGGAGGCATTCATTTTGGAGTACATAGGAGAAATATGACCTCTTCCATAAATACTAATAAATCATAGCTAAAATCATGGGCTTAGAGTTGGATCAGGAAGCTCAAACACGGAATTCATATGGCTTAGTTTGTTCTCTGTATAGTGGCAGAACNGTGCTTTGGGGGATTCACTGCCTTTGAAGGCACCTTTTTATTATTTAAATCTAAAGATTTATTTTAATTGTTTAAGGAGACTATAGGTGCCAGAGGCAGCATGAAAGACAAGACCAATCAAACCAGTTTGGCACTGGGATTGTCCTAATTAATGCTTAGCATGTTATTTCTTATAGGGAAAAAAAAAAAAAAAAAAAAAACACTTGTATAATGAAGTCCTTAAATTCTGACTAGTTGAATGAGCATTGAGGTCCTGGAGTGTGTTCAAAGAAGGGCAACAAAGCTGGTGCGGGGTCTGGAGCACAGGCCTTATGAAGAGCGGCTGAAGGAGCTGGGATTGTTCAGTGTGAAGAGGAGGGGGAGACCTTATTGCTCTCTATAACTACCTGAAGGGAGGTTGCAGTGAGCTGGGGGTCAGCCTCTTCTCTCGTGTGACTAGTGATAGGACTAGAGGGAATGGCTTCAAGCTGCACCAGGGGAGGTTCAGGCTGGACATTAG
>PPHD01013961.1:0-17007 GCA_002909625.1 Bambusicola thoracicus | reverse complement strand
AAAGTCATTCTGTTCCCACACAACACTTGCTCTAACTCCACATGTTATAGTATAGTGTACAATGGAGTGAAGTGATGGTTTTGTGGCATGATAAGAAAACAAAGCAAATGCCTACGAGTGTAGCCTGATAGCAAACAGCTGAACTGGGCACACTGAGAAAAATAACTGACATTTTATTATGCAGAAAAGTGGAACAGTGACCAGTGTACTGACCTCTAGTGATCTGGTTTCACATTATAACTTACAGTACAGTGAAAGCTATTTTGGTGGCTTTACTGAACTCTCCACCAATGCAGGCATGAAATTATAAAAACACTGAAAAAATTAAGTTGAAAGGGATTTCTAGAAGTCAGGCCAATGTAATCTGTTCAAGGAAAGTCCAACTAGACCAGGTTGCTTAGGGTTGTGTTCAGTCAAGTTCTGAGTATCTCCAAGGATGGGGATGACACTACCTTGCTGGGTAACCTGGTCAGTATTTGATCATATTCATCATAAAAACACAGCACACTGAAAATATGAGTGGCAATCCTGGGTGAACAGGAATCCAGACAAGGAATAACTCAGTTCTGCCTCTCACTACCAGACAGCACCAGAACGCTCACATGAATAAACGTATCTCAAGACACTGGTGTTACCATCGTAAGTGTTATAAACACTAAGATTAAAAGAAATATATAAATACGGGAGAATATAATCTTTAGAATCACAGAATCATGGAATGGTTTGGGTTAGAAGGGACCTTGAAGGCCACCCAGTTCCAGCCCCTTGTTGTGGGCTGGTTGCCACCCACTGGACCAGGTTGCCCGAAGCCCCATCCAACCTGGCCATGAGTGCCTCCAGGGATGCGGTATCAGTAACTTCTCTTTGTCCATAGCAGTCTTTTTTTAAGAATACTGTGAAAATATAACATCCGTAATTCCAGTGTGGTACTTGTCTTGTGAAGTAAGATGTTTTATAACAGAAGAGCTGTGACAAAGCATTCTCATTGCAAAGGCACAGATGTGCGAGGCAGAGCTGTATGCAGCAGGCAGCTGCATCAGTATCAGGCTTGAATTTTGGAGAAAGCAAACCAGGAGCTTCTGCTTCTCAGCGATAAGCACAGGAGCAATGTCGATACTGTTTCTGATCCATTTGGACTGAAAACTTAAATAATTCTGCAGCACGTTTCTGAACAGCCATAACCAATCAGGCCCTGATCCTTGCAGGTGTTTCTTAACGTTACTCAAGAATAACACACACGGCTTGCAGATTTGCCACTAAGCAGTTGCCACAAGCTACTGAAAAAGACAAATTATTAAGACTATAAAAAAAAACAAAGCTGGGAATATAAAAATCAAACGAATGCTTAAACGTTGCTGAACATGCTGCCTAACATCAGAAACACGAGACAACAGCAGAAAGCCATGCAATGTATTTTGGCAGAAGCGCGCAAACACTCCACAGCTTATCCCTTGGATGCCATGCTCACACTTACATTAGTCTGTGTCATACTACCTTAACTTGTTTTAAGCATTTCCATCATCTGTGAGGTAGGGAGGGAAAAACAGAACAGTTAAGGTATAATCAAATGAGATTATGCACATCGTAGTATGATTTGTAAACAGCATTATTTGCTACAGTGGGGAGACTGTGGATCATTCAGGTTTCTGCTGCTATTTAACCAGATAAGAAACTTTCTGAAAGGCAGGAGTAATTCAACGGGTTACTGAGGAGGTGGATGAAAAGGTAGGATTAACAGAGGAGAAACAGTGACAGAACTTAAATAAACACAAAACGGCAAAGTAATCCTAAGGACTATTGTGTGTTGCTCGCTTTTTTTTTGCTATCGTGTCAGAATCAAAACTCTGGGTAACGTCTTTTGATCAGTGGGCAATTTGAGGCACTATGTTAACCATGCAATGCAATGCTTCAGAATTATTTGAATAAAGGTGTAAAGTTAAAAAAAAATCACAAATCAGAACTGTCGAACAATTATTGAGATGAAAGATAAAGACACATCAGTTACTATGTCAGTAAATACAGATCTATTGAATTTTGTCTTCTGGATGAGAAGTTAAAGTGAAAAAAGTACACCATCTGACTCATGGTGCACAGTTTGTCATTTTTGACTGTACTTCCAAAAAACATTGGCACTGTCCCAAAGAACCCAACCTACCTGATGTGCACAATGGCTTAGAATTGAAGGGCGGCTGTGGCTTGTGTTTTTAATTATGCACCCATGGAAGTATGCTCCGGTGAGGTCCTGCACACCTGGTGCCCTGAGGAAGCCAACAGGGAACCTGAAGATACTCCAGGACTCAGAGGAGCATACCTTCAGTCACATACTCAGGTAATTTCTTGTGAGTTTACAGCAATTTACTCTGCCTTTTGTGCCCAGTGAGGAAACACACTGAAAGTCACCTACAAGGTAGAAGATCTACATTAAGAAAAGAGTGTGTGCCTGCATGTCTGTATACTACGCTGCTGAACATCTGAAAATCTGTAACAAGCATGGGAAAAAGAAAAGAGGCTCTCCTGTGGGAGCAGCAGAGCAATCAATTGGGCTAAACTTCTACTGTTCCAGAGGGGCCTCAAAGGAGATGCTAAAATAGAGTCTCAGATCTTAAAGCAATCATTTATTAACTAAAAACACAGCCCGGTGATTCCAGTATCACCCCAAGATTGTTTGGAAAATAATTGAAGAATTTCAAACTGGACTTGACGTAGGAATCACAAATAGACAACAAAGAATCAGACATTTTCTAGCTGTTTCTAATGTAGAAAGAACTGTAAAATACACCGGTGAAGTTAGAAGCAATAGCTGGAAGTATCTAAATGGAATGGTTAAACAACTGACGCAGCCTTGGTGAAAATAATATTAAGTTTTCTAAAGCTTCACAGCAGGCAGTAAGAATTTTATTTTTTTAAAACAAATCAGTAGGATTTCTGTCTTTCTTGGAAGCTGTGACTGCATGTATACTGGCACTGGACTGCCTCCTTGAACAAGGAGTTGGATTGGCTTCTATCTCTATTTGGGCAATGACAGACGGAACAGAGACACTGAAGGATACACTCACTGGCTGAGTACTGAGGTATAAAGCAAAGCATCTATCTCATCTATTATAGTGAAAAAAAAAAAAAGAGAAAATACTCTGGCCAATAAATGCTTTATAAAATTATTTTCAGCATTTTACTTTCCCTGCTGTGTTAGTTTGCTCCTTCTGCACTGTGAGACCAACATGGAAGCATTTGTAGGCATGTAATTGCACTTGGCTGCCTGCCTCCTTCCTATACATCCTGGCCAGGTGGAGCTGATGTTTGGTGCAAGTTGGATGGCAGCTGTTACAAGTCAGCAGCACCACAATGATTTGGTATATTGGGAAATGTCCTAGGAAAACCCAGAACCTATTCAAGCATGCACTGATGAAGGCCTCATCCTCCCTGTGCTCTGCCTTTCCCCAGACACGTGCGCTTTCCCTGGGAACCCAAGGACGTTCCTGCTCTTCCTTCTGCCTCGTGGGACACACCAGCTGTCCAGCCACGCAATCCTATCTGTGGCCACCATGGAGCAGGCCTAGGGGAGCCCAGGGATTTATTGCCTAGGCTGAGGTTCACCATTCTTGTGGAGACGAAGGCTTAGTTATCTCCCAGTCAGCACAAATACATGCAAGGGGAGCCATTGGGTCCATTCCAGCCTCAGGAACTTCCAGCACACGCTTCCAGCCCCAGGCATCTTCTCTCAGCAGAACACATTCCTGCCAACACTTTAATCAGGCTGAAGAACATTTTCCGTCTGTATGTACATAAGCATCACATAGCCATACTAAGAATCATTTCTGTCCCTCAACTGACTTGCTTTGCTCAGATGTAAAACTCTTGTCCTCCTTTTAGCTCCTTCTTGGCATTGGACTCAGTGATCCTCACAGGTCCCTTCCAACTCGGTATATTCTATGATTCTATAAGTAATATACCTCTCACTGTGCCATAATTCCTGCATCTGCCTGTATCCCAAAATACCAGATTTTATGCAGGTTAAGTGTATATAGTTTGTGACTGTCGCCTATGCAAACCCAGTCATAGGAAAAATCCAGCATCTGGTGAATTGGGAAGACCAGTCCCGCTCTCTTTTCTTAGGTAAACCAGGATAATGTACATGAGATACTGGCAGGCCTGAGGCCATCTAGGGATATGCCCACACTCATGGTCTGATGGGGATCAGGAGTATACTTCTGAGGTGAATTTCACATTGACTATGCTTGTTCCAGCTGATAATTGGCTGATAACCACAGGAGCAAGAAGGAGGTTGGCTGAAATAATGATCTCCCTGCACCATGCTGCTGGTGCAGACATGGGCCCTCAAGCACGAGCTGCTCGCCCCACAGCGCTACTGCTAACACGGACACTGCCTGGGAGAATCCTGCAGGCTTGATTGATCTTATTTAAATCAATGCAGTTGTTTGTGTGAATAAAGCAGACAGATCTGGCCCTAAGTGGCATTTACTCTACCCTATTATTTGGTGTATAAAGGGACAGTGGTAAATATTTTGTTACTATTGTGAATTCAGAAAAAATCTATTAAAGTCACAGAGGAAAGTCCATACTTACACTGGCATTACCAATTTTAGCATTTGACTGTTTTTATTTGGATATGTAAAGCAGCCTTACTTTAGAGCAAGTGTAAGGAGTATCACTTGTCTTTTGGGATCGTTGAATATAGAGCTAGAGGAAGAAATAATCAATTTTGTTATAATCCCTTTCTTCTCAACTATCAAATTTTGCAGGTTACAAATCAGTGTATTGCTCTTTACGTATTCTTTTAACTTTGTTAATGGTGACAGTAAAATTCTCCATGATGTATATAGCAAGTAATAATTTGCATCTAGAAATACTGATGATGTCTTGCCCATGGCAACAAACAGGTTTTAATACAACAGTAAAACGTGCCACGTCTTCCTAATTAGTCTCCATTGATTAAACATGCAGATTATTCACAAAAAGCCTGACACAACTGAAAGGAAGGATAACTAATGGAATGGTTGTATTCCCAGAATCGCATGCAATTCATTTTTACTAAGCTATCTGAGCCCCTATAATCTTGAAGTATTTATGAAACAATAGGGGGAAAGCTTTAGGTCAAGCATATTTGGTATAAAATATGTTTGTTTAATTTGTTTCTTAAGATGAAATTCTTTTCTTGACGGAAAAGGAGAGAGTTCAATGTGTTAAAGCCACAGAAATCTTGCAGTAAGACATAAGAAACATAGAACGCTACTGGAAGCAATCTTTACAATGCTGAGATTTTGTTCCATATAATTAAACATCTCAGTTCAGCCACAGAAACCTGTATCAACCTCGCCTGCCCTATTTTACACATCATAGCAATTAGAGAAGCACATATATATTTAGACAAAGACTTAATGGCAGGAGCTGGTGATATAGTGACTCAGCAAGGCATCATCAGAAGGTATTAGCGGCACTCAGGCTTTGTACACCCCTGGGAGGGCCAGACCTGTCAGATTAATACATGGGACTATTTTTGTATCACCTAGAAAGTTTCTGCCATAAATCAGACTGCACTGGCTGCTTATTTTAGATGACAGCAATTCATACGTTTTTCTTGAACAATAAAATCTTTAGCGTTTTTTAGTTATGCACATCTCCTACAATGAATCTTTCCTTTGAAGCATTTTGCAGAGGAAAGGTTTCTAAATGGAGAGCAACAGAGACATTTTCATCAGACATTTCCAATGTACCAGTGAATTAACCACCCATGCACCAAAGGCAGGCAGCAGCTATGCTCACATGCTGACGTGGTACCAGGGAGTACGCTGGGCGCATATTTAGGGATGGACCAACATCTGGATGAGTGCCCTGCTCTGCTGTGCCCTGTTGGGGCTCAGCCCCACGCAGTCCCTCTTGGAGGAGTTTGTGCTCTTCAGCTGCTTGCAAAAGGAGCACAAATAACCTGGCATTGGGATGAGGCCCTTTGGTAGTAACAGAATAATGCTACTTGCTCTTAGCTTCAGATTTGATCAACAGCTTTGTTCTTATGCTCCATCATTTCTTTTCTTGATAGTTCTTGAGAACTCTTTTAATTTCTATAAGCATTTTCCCATTAAATTAGCTTTAAGAATGGCTGTAGCCATTATAAAGGCTGTAAATGCAGAATAATTAAATCTTGCCCCCTTTTCCTTCATTGCCTCCCTTTGTCTGCAGTGAAAGATCTCCTTCCCCACTCATAGCCCCAGCACATCTCTGACAAAGCCCAGTTCTCCTCCCTCTCCATTTTCACACTCCAACAGGGACATCATCCTCCATCTCTTCCTCCTGCACTTCCACCACCACAATCTTTCCAAAGCTGGAAACTGGTGGTTTTTTTTTTTTTTTTTTTTTTTTACTTTTCCTGTTAATTTCTTCTCATTGCAATGGCAATCTCATCCTTCTTCCCACCCACTTTGTTTTTACTCTTGAAAACAACTTGCCTGAAAACTGGTGTTTTGCTGCAGGTGTTGCTGATGTTGGGTCATATGCATGGGTCATGAGATCCTGACTTGAGCAGCCTGGTGCTAGGGGAGGGGCTGTGCTGTGTCTTAATTGCTAGTAAACTTGCCTGTGGTATTGGAGGGTTAGCCTAAAGCTGAGCACTTCATCTCCTACCTCCTTCCACATCCCTGCATTGGTGGGTCAGATCCCAGCTATGAACATGTGAAGCACTGGAAGACACCAGAGAGGTCCCAGTTGCTTCTCCATGGGTAGAATCAAGGACTTCAAACAACTTTGAGAGAGAGAACGGAAATCGCCACAAAAGCCAGGTAATTTCACACAAAAAAAATTAATGTTCAGCTTTCACAATGTGTTCCTTGAGTAAATCTCAGAAGGGTATTGTTAAAGAGATCAGTTATTAACTCTACTCTAATAGTACAGTGAAGTCACTTGGAGAAAGTGACACTGGAGCTATAAATAAAATAGAAGTGAGCTTTTGTGAGTCAGAGGCTGACTCTTAGCACTCTTAGTGCTTTCTGCCTTGATGCCACTGGATGTCTGTCTCCCCTTCCCAATTGCCCTTTTGAGGTTCCATATCAGCTGCCCAACCTTGCTCACCAAAGCACTTACCAAAATGCCTTAATTGGAGTACACTCCCAGGTCATACTTGGTAAAACTTAGCTGTGTCTGCACATTGCTAAATGAGGATGGATTAATTGCAAGCTTAAAAGCTTTGCTGGACGGACAGCTGCACTCTAAAGCCAGACCAACCTTCATTGCTTGAGCCTGGAGAGAGAAGGAAAAGGTGTTTTTCTCCTTCTCGCACACTGCCTGAGAAAAGGGTGGACAGGAGGAGCACTGACTCTGTTTCTGCATCAGAGCAGGTAGTACACAGCTGTAAGTGGTGCAGGAGGTGAAGTGTGAGGCACTGAGCACCTGCCCACATCCTGGAACACCCCCAGAGAGCCACCAGCAAGGCTGGCTGACAAGTGCACCACATAGTGGGTCTGTCATGATTTTAATACAAACATCTGGAGAAAAGGACTCCCTGTTGGGGAAAAAAAATCTCATAAAAATATCTGACATTTTTTGTGCAGGTACTTACTAATAATATCATAAAATCACAGAATCATTAAGGTCGGAAAAGACCTCTAAGATCATCTAATCAAACCATCCATCTACCACTAGTATTGTCCTCCAAACCATATTTTTAAGTACCACATCTACCCTTTCTTTAAGCAGTTTCAGAGACGGTGTATCCTCTCTGGGCAGCCTGTTCCAATACCTCACCATTCTTTCTGAGAAGGAATACCCAGTTTGAACCTCTGCTGGTGTAAAGTGAGTCCATTCTCTCTTGTCTGAGTAGTAATATACTAAGATAATTAGAAATAATATTAATAATTACTGGTATAAAAAGCATAATCCTTTTCATGAGAACTGGGTATTAGTAATGCTTTTATTTAAGCAGCTCTTTTATGTGCAAAACATGTCAGGGACGGTGTCTAAGCCATGCAATGCAGGGGTGCTGGAGCCCCCATTACCTCAGCTACTAAACAGCCTATGGAATAAAAGAACCACATTGTGTCTGTTCATATAGGAACACAGAATAAATAAAACTTCTGATAAAACAGAAGACTGTATTTCTTACATCTTTTTTTCTGACCAAATCTTATTTCCAGAGAAACAACAAAGTTTAGACTTAATCTGTTTAATCACACCTTCTATTTTTATCCCTTTGTGTTGTTATCATCAACGTGCAATATTTAAAAAATCTGTCCTCAGATTTCTTTCTCCCTTCACATGCATTATTTTTGTTTCTGAGTGATATGGTTTATCCTTACATAGTAAACTCACCTGTGGTATTGGGGACAAAGATGTCTCTGCTGAAACACTACAGTTAACAGGAATTTCAATATTTATCTCTATGGCAGTTGGGTCAGGTCCCTTTTAGATCCTTTCTCTTTTAAGCTGTAGCTTTTGTTTCAGGTCTCCCTGGACTCCCAGTATCGCTCACTGCAGTGTGAGCGCAGGGTCTCACTGCTGGAGCTGAAACAACCATTGGTTTTATTTTTAGTTCAGCAGTAAAACCAGGAAGAAAAAAAAAAAAAAAAAAAAAGCTTTCTATCAGCCTTCTGGAATGAAATCCTGAAAATTTCAGATCAGCAAAACAACATGATTTGAGGGACAGGTTATAAAAGTAGAGGAAAAAAGCCTGGCAGCACAAAGCGGAGAAGTCAGATGGCAGCTATTCTTCCCTGACCTGGTACTTAAAGGAAGGAGCATTCACTGAGGTCAAAGACATGCTCTGCTCCATGCAGGGATTTGAGCCAAGGCTTTTCTTTTACTGAAGATGTTCCCTAACTCCAGCCAGAGGTTGCCTGAAATAAGATGTTCTCCAGCTCTCCTGTGGCGGCTATTTTACTTTCCATTGCAACAGTGCAAACTCTCAGCAGTCTCAAGGGAAAGAGCGCGTGTTAACAGTGACTGCAACCTGGTGGGTATGGTACCGTTGGGTTTGTGCTTGATGGCGATGACTATTGCAGCCCCTATTAAACCACAGGGAAAAAATTCACCATGTTTTCTGGCAGTATGATGGATTAATGGCGACCTTACTGAAGGGTGGACAGTGGTGGGTCCTATTTCGTGGAGAAGGGGAGGGCTGGAGCCCCATGTCCAGAAGAATCAGCAGTATGCCTGGCAGAGAAGAGGGAGCAAATACCAAGGTCCAAATTATCAGATAAAGCTATGCTGAATTTGACCCAAATCCATAAATAGTTGAGTTATGACCCCATGTGGGATTTTTAATTAATAAAATTAAGAAAAACAAATGCTACTGTTAAACACTGCTCACTATCTCTGAACATCATGTGCATTGAAATCGCCACTTTCTGTGACATCCTATGGCCACACACAGGAGGGCTGCTGGTGATACTGCTCTACCAGCATGGGGGTCAAGACAACATCATGGTCTCAATTGCACCCCTATGATCTCCTCACCCTTCTTTGAGCCAGTCCAAACCTGAAGGACCTGCACACTGATGCTATGTCACAGACCCCACTATTTTAGGTTGGGAATTCCTGAGGCTGCACGTCAGCTCCACTGCACACATTATTATTTCTATATCTAAATCTTCTTTAAATATTGAGCAAGTTCTTTTCATAGCTGAGCAGTCACTCCAGCAAGTGTGGAGGTTGATTTACAGTTTGTACTTTGTACACTTTCTGTAGCAGAGCATAAAAATGAAAGGCTTACATCAAATTCATTCATACACGGACACATTCAAGAATGAATTAATTTTAAAGCACTTACACAATATATAATGATTCTATGCCATACCTTACAAATCTATAAAGTAATTTATAATATAAAGTCTGCTTTAGAAGAGGGCTGCAGTAGAACAGATATAAGGGCAATTTAGATCAAAAATATCCTGGTGCTGTATTCCCCCAGATATCTGCAATTCAGATCTGATCAGAATCATGAGTAATCAGTTTCTAGAGCAAAAATATTATACAGGGAAAGACTCTCATTACAATACCCACTTGCAAAACCAGGCTATTCTAGGACAATTTAAGTTTTCTAACCATCATTGTGCAGCACACTAGATAAGGTGTGAGATTCAGATCTCAAATGAGTCTAAATCAGGAATCATGGATATGTAGGACTAGAATAAACTGATTTAGATGAGTACTGGATAAATGTCATGTGTCACTTCAATATCAGAGCCATTATAATTAACTTGAAGAGAGTTTCCACCCCGTCCATGAGATACTACGACCATGGTCCTTCTCTTCTGACCTGCACAGCCCACAGAGGGCACCTCTGCAGAGGATGAGCATCTTCTCTGCACCATCCGAGCGTGGATCTCTCGGTGTCCCATCCAACTCCTTGTGTTTCTGGGGACCACCAGCTTCCTTCTGCTTCCTCCTGCTTTCAGCAGGATCTGGGAACTGCGAACACTTCTGAACCCCAGCCACTCAAAGCACTATTATGCTTGTAAATTCCCCCATGCTGAACACTTGCCATTAGCAAATCACAGAATACAGCAGTTTGAGATGGAAGAGACCTCTAGTCCAACTCCTCTTCAATGAACAGGGACACTTACAGCTCAGAGCTCCATCCAGCCTGATTTTGAATGTTTCCAAGGATGGGGCATCCACTACCTCTCTGGGCAATCTGTGCCAGTGCCTCACCAACCTTACTGTAAAAAAAAACATTTTCCTGGGGTAGGCAATCATAAAAAATGTTCAAAGACAAGTAGTGACACAGACTCAACCCTAGGCTGATCAGTAACATCTCGCCTGAAGCTGCAGGCTGGCACAGGCAGGACGGAGTGCTGAGCCTAACGAACTGGCAGCCAGCTGGTGTCACAGCTCCTGCTCCCTCGCACCTGTGTTTTTTCAGGGAGCAGTCTTGCTCTCTCTTCAAGCAGCAATTTCATATACTGACGGTACAAGGAGTAAAATATACAGCACTGGCTGAGAACTTCTGCCATGCTCCTCTTCCCAGCACTCATCCAGCTTGGCTTGCACGAGGCACTGGGGTAGCTGACTCTCTAATTCTGACACAGTGCAATCCCTCATCTTCTCAGGAGAAAAAAAGACATAATTAAATTGAGGTGGCTTCTAAAAGGTGCATATTTCATAGGCAAAACTGGAACATAATGCTTTCATAAAATCCATAACCAAAGTATAATCTGTGCACAGAAGACTGAAAGAAAATGCTGTTCTTCACTACAGTCAGTGTCTGACTGTTCCTACTTCTCACATCAGAGGGAGAAAGGCCTAGCTTAAGCTCCCCATACTGTGAATTCTGAGTTAGTTATAAAAGGTGGCATAACAAAAGTCAGCAGGCAACAGTCTGCACAGCCACAGTGACGTGGGGAGAAACCCCGGTGACGGAGTGCCAGAACCCTCCCTGCAGACACACCGGTCATGCAGGATGGAACTGCAGCTCCTTCATCAGGTTTCTCAAAAGCAATTAAGGATATTGGATGCTTTCAAACTGAAATTGATTTTGTTGGACGTTTTCTTTATGGAAGCCTGTTCAAACTGCGTCTCCCAAGATCCAAAGGTCCTTAGGAAGAGGTTGATCGTTGCCAGCCTTCTTGCAGCCCACAGCTGCCATGTTGCTGGTATGTATAAAGGAGGAAAAGCCCTTCTTGCTCCAGCAGCAGTGGATGAAGAAGAAAGAGCTGTTAGTCCGAAACACTGAAATGGAACAGGAGCCAGATTTCAAAGGAACCTGAAGAAAACTGGCATCCAGCTCAGTGGGAATGCCTCAGGTCCAGACTTCACCTATTTCTGTACAGAAAGGAAGCTAATGCTACAACCTGCACAATTGCTTTAAACAAAAGGACTCCTAAAAGGAGATTTGTTATCAGAAGGTGATTGCCTGCAGCTGGGAAGCAGGAAGAAGCAGTGGGGTGCAGGAGGAGTCCCACTCTGCTCCTCTCAGCTGCTGCCCAGCGGCAGCTCTATTGAGGAGCATTCTGCTGTGCGTTTTGCTGAGCATTTTGCACACTCCCCTTTGTGGTTGCTCATACATACCCACAGCCTTAATCATTTGGGCTGGAGTCCTCTGTGACTTCTTCCTGCCTCTGGTTGCGTTTTTTTTCTTTAAAGTTTCAGTATAACAGTTCAGCAGTTTTTGAGAATCTGTATGATTGCCTAAGGAGTTCCTGACTTTGAGAAAAGACAAAACTCATCAGTTTTCCTGAGATTGTCACAGCAGTACTCAAATATTCAATAAAGGGTGTTTGGATGGAGTTTTTTCTGATTTGTGATTGTGAAAGCTAATCATAAAGATCTTGATAATTAAATGTAAGTGTAGGCATAGCCTACCATTGCACTACTATGGGGATCCAGAGCGCTCCGGGGCTGTTTGTGCCCAACCATGTCAAGATGATGTATCATCCACTTTGCAGGGTCTAAGCTGCCCCATCAAGCATTCACAAAGCAGGAAATAATAAGCAGCAGTCTGCAGTGTAAGGGAGAGATGGGTGCCTAAACATGGGATCCAGGAAAGTCAGTGCAACACAGACGGACTATCTATGCCAGATGACAGAAAACAGAAAGCATGGAACACATAAGCTTGTTGAGCTCTGCACAGAATGCAGAGGAAGTACTCTGTCTTTTTGTGGCTGCTGGAGAGCTGCTTCTGCCTGAGAGCATTTCAGTGCAAACTTGCTGCTTCCTACTCCTGTATTTTGGGAAGGTGGTTATTGTAAATCTTCTCTTTTGTAGTACAAAGGCTCAGGGAAACCTCATCACAGTATTCCAGTACTTGAACGGTGACTACAAAGAGAACAGAAGCTCTCTTCAGAGACACGTGCCATCCAGAGGGACCTTGGCAAGCTTGAGAGCTGGGCTCATGTGAACTTCATGAAATTCACCAAGGCCAAGTGCAAGGTCCTGCAACCTGGGTCAAGGAACTCCCAAACATGAATACAGGCTGCACAGTGAGTGGATTGAAGGCAGGCCTGCAGAGAAGGACTTGGCAATGTTGATGGACAAAAAGCTTGCATGAGCCAGTAGTGCGCAATCATAGCCCTGAAGGCCAGCAGTATCCTGGGATTCATCAACGGAGGGAAGAGGGAGGTGATTGTCCCCCTCTGCTCTGCCCTCATCAGGTCCCATCTGGAGTACTGCATCCAGGCTTGGAGCCCCCAGCACAGGAAAGATGTGGAGCTGTTGGACTGGGACCAGAGGAGGTCCATGATGATGCTCAGAGGGGCTACAGCACCTCTCCTATGAAGACAGGCTGAGAGAGATGGGCTTGTTTAGCTTGGAGAAGTGAGGACCCTGAGGAGACCTCACTGCAGCCTTCAAATATTTACAAGGGCCTACAGGAAAGCTGGAGGACTCTTTATCAGAGAGCATAGTGATAGGACAAAGTGTAATGTTTTTAAACTAAGAGAAGGGACATTCAGATTAGATGTAAGGAAGAAATTCTTTACTCTGAGGGTGGTGCACTGGCACAGAGAAGCTGTGGGTGCTCCATCCCTGAAAGTGCTCAAGGCCAGGCTGGATGGGGCCCTGGGCAGGCTGATCTAGCGGAGGTGTCCCTGCCTAAGACAGAGGATTGGAACTAATCATCTTTAAGGTCCCTTCCAAACAGGCCATTCTCTGATTCCATGGAGAAGATGAGGGATGGTGGATACAAGTTGGAAGACGTTTAGTCTTGATATAGAATATTTTTTTTACAGTTAGAACAATCTCTGGAACAGCCTCCCCAGGGACACGGTAAAATCCTCATCACTTGGAGATTCTAGCCAAATTTGCCTCCTTTGGCCATGTAGATCTTCAGGTTAATAGTGCGGTGTCTGCAATTTCAGGTAGGAGTGAAAGCTCCCTGGATATTGCCAAGTATTTCTCCCATGCCTAAGTAAAAATCTGCTGCAGGTAGATCCTTGCTGTGCGTGGACAAGGGAATAATCATCAAGCAAATGCCTATGTTTGCACAGAAACATGCTTATTAACAAATTACATTTGTTTCTCAGTGTTAGAACTGTCATAACTTTCTTGGTGAATTGAAGTGGAGGTGTTTCTCTGGAACTGACTCTTTAATTGCACTGCTAATGAGGTAGGTAGAGCGCCAGGGTAAATAAATACACACAGTGCTTGCTACTGTTATGGCTGGAGATCGCCTCCACCTGCTGAGCTAACACAGTAATATTAAAGGCTGCAGGGTAGATAAACATTTTGCTATTGCCTCAGCTTCCAAATTAGCTTGCAAAAAATATGGATTTATGTAATTAAAAGAGAATTTCAAGTTGTCTGACTTCATATTGCAGGGCATAACATTACCACTGTGTAGGTTTTAAAAATCCCATATGAAACAAAGATTAAGAACTATTAAAAACTAAGTTCTCTGAGCACAACTTGACGACAAGCCACCGTCATCAAACAGGTGTGTCTAGTAGGGATGGGCAGAGATTGCTTCTAGGCCTAAATCTATTCATTAGCAGTAGATGCTACATTAGATCATGGCTGATAAAATCTGTAGCTTACAGAAGAAATGTAAATATGTAAACATGTAAAATAACAAAGAGAATGCAGCCACATGATCTGTCACTTGGTCGTCTGGGTATGCTGTTTCTAAAAACAGCCAAACACGAAGTTAATCTCCAAGAGAGAGGAAATAATGGCTGCTCTTTTTAGGTGTTATTTTTCCTAAAAGGATCTAGAGGCCAAACAACAAGAGGATGAAACCTCAAGCCCTATTGTAGCTGAGAAGGCTAATGAGACCTTGGGTGGATAGATGTGGGTTGCTGGACAGAGGCAGCAGCTGGCTATCCTCTTCCTGGCAGTGTAAAGGCTAACGCGCATGTGTAGTTTATAGCCTTAGTACTTGTGTTTCATTTAGCATGCTGAAAAACTGGGAGAGACACAGAGAACTGCAAAAGTGGGCCAAGGACTGGAGAAGGTACCTAATGGGGAGAGAGAGATTTAGAAAGTACAATTTGTCTAGCTTATCAAAAAGAAGATTGAAAGATCTTGATTACAGTGAATAACTATCTTTATAGGGAGAAAAGAGCCCTTTAATCTAATGGGAAAGGATGAATGGCTGAAAGCTGAAACTAGATACATCTGAAGAGGAATTAGGCAAAACATGTTAATAGTAAGGGTTGGAAACAAGCTGCTGAGGGAAGGCATCTGTGGTGCTTGAGGAAGATGGCATGATGCTTTTTTAAGAGGGATAGCTTTCACATACATGTGGTTGGCCTCAGCCTACCCCAAGACAGACAAAGCTAGGTAAGATTTAAAGAGCAATGATAAACCCAGCTGTTTCAGTCAGCCCCCAGCTCTGTGGTCCTGTATGAGCTGTCTGGAGCTGTTGGGTCTGAGCAAGGAGAAGGGGACCCTGGTTTCTCTCCCATTGCAGCAGGACAGTTGAACTGAGATTTACCCCTGTAAGCTTGTCTGGCTGTTCCTTACACCTGTCTCCAAAATGCCTGGCATCACAGTGAGCCCTTTGCTCATTTTTCTGTCTGAAGCTCAATGCCTTTTTTAAACTGAAATACATTTCCTCCCCCTACCCCTCTCACCATCTCCCCATGTTCCACAGACATAAACAATTATTTTTTTCCCAAGCATAACAACAACATCCTTCAAATGCCTATTAGGGAGCTTCACCCTCACTTAGGTGGTGAGCTCAGCTGTGCACACGCTTTCCATGAGCAGTACTTGCAGCCAGAACAGCCATGCTGCACTGCGGCTGTGCTCTTGCATCTGGCAAATGATTCCTAATGCAATTATAATGTTTTCAATCTGCAGCAGGATTAAACTCAATGGGACTAAGATGCTCAAAATAAGATGGCTATGATGTAACCTGCAGTAAACCCAGAATCCCCATCTTCTCTGAAACTAGCTGTAGCTATTTTTTATTCTTTCATGCTGTCAGTCTTGTGGCAAAATGCTGGCAAATAGTAATTCCCACGCTTGGCACTGCAATAGGAAGGGAACTGCATCATGGAGTGATGTTTCAGGCTTTAATAATTTTCTTTGATAAAATGCATTTTTTTAGTGAGAGAAAAGCTAAGCTGGAAATAAGCAGAGAATTCTAATATCCCAGCATGATGCTTCTAGACTTTTCCATGATGGTGATTCCCTTACTCAAAAAAACTGTCAAAGTCTCCATACGCTTACTGTAGAAGGAAAAGTGAAAATCTGAATGCTACGAGGGTATGTGGATGGAGCAGCCCCTGGAGAAGACAGGAATGTGGTCTCTAGGTCAATTTGCAGTGCCTTGTGTTATCCTAAATTGCATTTCTGGGAACCTTCAGGATCTCAGCCCTTTGAGAAATTTTCTTCCAAATCGTGAGAGGTTCCCAGTGATCTCCACTGGTAAGGTAGAGATTACCCATGGATGCTCAGCAGGTAATTGTCTGGTCTCATGATGATATAGCAAGAAATCCAAAAGTCCCCTCTCCTCCCCAGCATATGCTCTTTCTCTCAGGATCCCTCATGTACTGTCTTTACTTTACTTTACTTTCCAGGGAATGCAGCAGCTGTAGCTGCTCCTGGGATACAAAGGCACAGGTAGCTGAGTTACAAAGGACGAAGTTGTTCCCTGAGCAGTGCCACTCACTGGCGGTTAAGCTCAGAAATATTCACTAGTTATCTTTCTTAAAGGAAATAGAGAAGGCTATCAGACAATAAAGCTAACAATTTAGTGATACATTTTCAAAAGGATGAAGAATTAGTTATTTGACTGAAAACTTAACGGCTTAATTGCAGCTCCTCCAGCAAGCCTCTACCTGTTTGGCCATGGTAAAATACATTGACTTTCCTATAACAGTCCTAATTAACAAATCAGAAGAGCAAATTATGCCCAAACAGCACATTTCTAGGCAATTAAAAGCTTAGCATTCGATCTGATTGAGATGTATAAGGAGTGACTGAGGTCCCTGGGTTTGCTCAGCCCAGAGCAGAGGAGTTGAGGGGAGGCCTCATGGCGGCTGCAGCTCCTCACAGGGAGCGGAGGGGCAGCGCTGAGCTCTGCTCTGCGTGACAGCGACAGGGCCCGAGGGAACGGCATGG
>PPHD01013960.1:0-17008 GCA_002909625.1 Bambusicola thoracicus | reverse complement strand
TATTGCAAGGTGGGGAAGTGTTCATCAAAGAAGGTGAGTGCTGATGGTCTATAGGAAAGCTAGCTGATCTGAAGAGAAATTGGAAAAAACAGTATGTCAAAAGGTTAATTGAGCTGAAGCTAATTTACACTGCATAAGCAAGCAAAAGTTTCTGTGATGCCAGACAAGAGTGGAATTAACATGGGAATATCAATGAAACTGCAGTACATTCAATCAATATACTGTCAGGGAAAAAAATTCTGATCATGTCTAAGGGAATTGCCAGAAAAAAAAAAAAAAAAATGAAAAAAAAAAAAAAAGTGGGAGACTTGCTTTTGGCCAGTGGATTAAATTGCTACAAAAGATTGCCTATGGACTCTGGGGCGTTGTTGCTGGCTACATCTTTCCTGATGACCAGGAAATGCTACCAGAGATCTGAGGGTTGCCACAATATTCACATGGGAGCACAGTGCCAGGAAATGCAGGCTAACATTGGCTTGTCTCAGGCCACCACGTAACATGGGCTGCAAGTTATCCGCCGTAACAAATGTTGGGTTGATTCCCTAAAGATGTATAGCTGCAAGGTAGCAGGGCTGAACCTAAGTTAATTAGTCTTGCCTGTCAAGAGAACTAATTAACTATAGCAATAGTGATAGCATAAAGATATGATACAAGTTTCAGTTCTGAAGCTAGCATGGATGGGTATTTCTGTCCAACTTGCCATTTTGCAGTGCTCATACATGCCAAACTCAAGTCTTAACTTCAGTCCTTATTCTTAGAAGTGTGCTGTACAAAATATGTGCTGGATACCATACTGGGATACTTTTCTGACTTGTTTCCAAATTATGCTAATATGAAATGTTGTCACTGCATGTATTGACTGTACTATGGTAATGTCACAGGACTATATATAGTCAGTGATAGGCAGAGTACACATATATACACTATAGAAGGGTTCTGGCATAGACTCGAAAGATCTTCCTTCAGAAGAGACAGAAATGGAGGAAGGGATGGAGCACAAAGATAAGAGTTGTCACATTGTGATTATGTAAACATGAGTCACAGTCGATGACTATACAGCAGTTCAACTCAATGTGTGATGATAGTGCACAATGTAAATTACAGGGTGCATGATGTGTTAAATCCCAGGTGAGAATCTGCATTCAGACATGTACTGTATTCTCACTGTAACATAATCTTGTCTTGAGGATAGCTTCTTCATTCCCAAATGAGGGCATCTGCGTAGAGTTTAAACGCACTTTAACTTATGCTCACTGATTTTTCACCATTAGCTGACTTGTTTTTACTTCCCTAACTGTACTTGTTACCAAACAAAATGTGTAGCACTGCAACTCTCCTCCTCCCAGAAGACCCACTTGCCTTTGGTGACATGGGTCAAAAAGATGAAGGCAAGCTCCTACTGTTCTCCCTGTGAGCAGCAGACATCACTTCAGAGTCACGAAAAGCGGTGCTGTCACTCCCACTAATGCTGTCCCAGTCCTGGAAACATTGGGAAGGAATCCACAAGACCTAATGAGTTTTGCTCTGTCCTTGATGAGGTGCAACCATTGCTTCCCCTACTCCATTCATTTGCCGGCCTCCTAGGCTAGACAGACACAGTTTCTTTCAGAGGGCCTGTTAGGCTCTGGTCTAACCCTATATTGATTACTCATTGTATGCTTTGCATATTCAAAGTGTTTTAATGTTTTGTAATGACACAACATACAGAATATTGTTCACAGAGTAAAAAGCTCTCAAAAACTGCCATCATACTGACCTTTTTTAGGAGATAACTCAATCAGAAGGAAGTATGTGCTTGCCTTTGCAAAATCTCAGTTCCCAGCATTTTTCTTAGCACAAGCCAGCCTTCAGTAGAAATCTCATTGAATTCTCAATGGTGGAAGGCAGGCAGGTGCCCTGGCAGCAGCTTGCAGCAGAGCCCACTGAGGTCTTGGATGTCTCAGAACCGCCAACCAGGCCTCCTTGCTCACAGCCCTTCAGTCTTGAGGCAGTGATCTGTGGCTGGTATTCACTGGGTAAAATGCCTTGCAGGGAGCTCTGGACTGTTAAGTGTTCATTTTATTAAAAGGAGTATTTCCCTGGTGAAGCACAAATGAGTTATAAGGGCACGTGGAGCTAATGTTGCTCCATGAAATTAAGCTGAAATTGGAAGGGGGTGAAAATACCCAGACTGTTCCCTCAACATACACACTTTTCTATCAACTTCTTTCTCATTTTTTTCCAGGTGTTTGTGGTAATTTTGTCAACTTTCTCAATTCTCAGTGGCTATTTACGGAGACTTTTAAAACTGGTAACTAACACTTGCAAAGTCTTATGCTTACAGCTTTTATGTGGTGTCAGGTGATTCATTGCCCGCTTTTTGTCTATTTCAACAGGAAGAAAAAAGTATTTACAGATAGAATAGCAGGGAAAAAAGTGAGAGAAATACATATTTCCTTTTATCCATAAAACTGCAATATAACTATACAAGTGCCAGGAATGATTCTAAGGCAAAAGCAGAGAAAGAAAAATAATCACTGAGTGTAGCTAAAGGAAAATGCAACCATAACCTGCAGTTCAAACTGTACAGAGATGAAAAGACGATACTATCCTGAAGGAAAAAAATAATTGGTCTATTCACACAGATTTGTTTATTTGTAACTCAAAATTTTGGGCAGATTTCTCAAGGAACTGGAAGTACTAAGTCCTCTATACATTTTTTTTTCCTCACCATTTTTTCTGCTTTATATCTGACTATAAGAAGGAAAAAAAAGCAACAGATGGCCGCATCTGAAAAATAAACATACAGATTAGTTTATGTACTTGCATTTTCTGCTATCTTTCTATCGAGTTCCCGCTTTACAGCACATCTGTAATTGGAAATTTTTGCTATTACTGAAGTAGCCTTTGAGTACTCCCCACTGCAGAGTGAAAACAGCTTGATAAAATCTGCTTTGCAGTACCACTGCTTGTATTTATGAACCTGTGACCATTTTATTTATTCAATTTAGTTTAACTATCAAGATGCTAGCAGCACTGGGGAGCTATATCTGTCTCCCCAGGTCTCCTGCAACACTTTGGATGCTGAAGCAAGTGTTCCATGCTCAACAGTTGTGGTATGTGGCCAGTGTGATGGCTGCTGCCCTGTGTCCTTGGGGAGAAGCTGGGAATGGAGGGAGCAACAAGGGAGAGGGGGAAGGGAAGGTGGTGCTGTGAACGCTGGACCTCCCACTCCCAGCTGGCCACCCCTCTTTTGATGCAGCCCAGGGTACTGTTGGCCTTTTGGGCTGAGAGAGCACACTGCTGGCTCATGTTCAGCTTCTCATCCACCAGAATACCAAAGTCCTGCTCTATAGGACTACTCTCAGTGAGTTCTTCTACCAGTCCGTACACTTATCTGGAATTATCCGAATCCAAGTGCAACACCTCATGTAGGGGAAAGCCAAGGAGCAGAATTCCAGATGGGATAGGAAGGAAAATGGATTTGACAGATTTGATGGGGGAAGGGAAAAACCTCATCTGCTGGAGAAAGTGGGAGGTGTAGGGTTAATTAGGCATTGAAGTACAGGAAATTAAAAGCTTCTCTTGAGGCTGAAGCAACAGATCACTGCTCTGAAAAATCCAATTCTGTCCCTACAACAATCAAAGAAATCCTGGGTCAGACTTGACACAGTAATTAAACCAAATTTGGCACAGGTCCTTGATTTTCTTTCTTTATTTTTGCTTCTTTATTTTATAAGGGCTACAAGGAGGCTCATGGTATGGGGAAAAGCAGCTTGGGAACTGTTGTTCTGACATATAAGATGGGTTCAAGGTCTGTAGTAATGCTCAGCAGGGTGGACAGTCATGTGAGAAAACACCTGGTTTTCTGGAGAGTTTGCATAGCGTGCAGTGATGTAGGTTTCACTTGCACAAGGGCACACAGGAAACAGAAAATATTGAGCATCTGCCCATTGAGTGAGCATGACACGCTGTACAGTTACTGCAATAGCTCCTACAACAAGAAAAGAGATGTGAGCAAGGTAGTTTTTTACATGATGCATTCCTAATTACCTGCTTTTTGAGTACATAATTTGGCAACATGAACAAAACTCTTCAGTTCTGTTTTTTTCCAGTAATGACTGGCGTTTGGGAAATTTTATCAGCCTGACTAGGGCAGGAGCAGGACATTTTCAGCCTCACCCAGTGGTTCTCTTGAAAAGAGTAAGACTTCAGCCCAGCAATGCCTGGGCACTAAGGCATATATCACCTTTGGGATAGTCTGAGCTTGCAAGAACCAGCGTTGATGAATACCATGCTAAATGATCTAATCTCCTAAAGCAATTTTTCATACTAATGACTCTGTAACACACTTTAAGCTGTAAAGAGTGCTGACGGGAAACGGAATGCAAAGACAACATCTTTGGTGACAAAGCAAGCACCAATCCAGAAAACATTGTCTTCTAGGAAAGTAAACAACTCTCTACAGATCCTTTTCTCCTGTGACCTTTTGTACATGATAATAGATAAGAGATGCCTTCAGAAGGTTGCATCTGTCTTGCAATGGAGATGAAAGAAAGGGACCAGTAGTTAGACAGCAAAGGTAAACATATGTATATATCTGGAACATTGTAAATCCATCTAATTTCAAGGAGGAAAATAAAAAAGACAAATCAGCTGGGTCCATTTATTTTTCTATTTTTTTGAACCATTTATATTTGCAATTTGTGAGTAACCATTCCAAACAAAGCAGTCCAAATACTCTGATCATCCTTCCTGCCTAGAGGAAAATAAGTATCACGGCATTTTATGAGGAAGCAACACGATCATCATAATTAAGTACTTCTTTTTAAGGCAGTGATTGAAAATAACAGGTTCACAAGCAAAATAGGTGGGACCAAACACATTAGGCTCGCAAACCTAGTAGGAGTAATTAAGGTTATGTTCCTGGGAAGAAGAGTGTGACTAATACTGATGACATGCAATTTTTTTTCAAACAATAGCAAATTGTTAACAGGCCCTTAAGTGGAGTAATACAGCACAGGAGTGATCCTGTCTCTTATTCAGTGCCTGGCAAACTGGATTAAGTTTAATAGATATGAAAGGCTGCAAGCAGCTACATGATCTTCCTCTGTGGTTATATAGCTGGTTTCTGATTTTGCAGTAGCCTGTGTGCTTCAGCAGAGAGTAACCAAAACACAGCTTCAGTTCCTGTTAGAAAGAAAGGGGGGAGTGGGAGTAATTTCAGAAATGATGGGGAATGCTTTCTGTATTATCTGCCTTTGAAATACAGAAGACGAGGGCCAGATCCTGAGATATTTCCAGAGAATATTGCTGCTCTTGCTGGAGTCGAACCATCAATTTGATAAGGGTTGCAGATCTGACGGGGAGTTTTGCAGCCCGCACCTTTCTTTTCAAACTGTATTTGAAGCTCTGAGTAAAACAAAACTAGTGGCCATACAACTGCTCTCCCTGCCTTTCCAAGTGCTTCATTTTTAGTATTAGCAATGCAATGTATGAATAGTGAAGGTCAAAGGAAGGAATTTTTTTTGAAGTCAGTGGAAGGCTGCTAGGGGCTCATCTGAGGTCAGGAATCTCTGCAGTCTTGGAAGCTGTGGCAGAGGGGAATTTATTTAATTTTTGAAGGGCTTATTTTTAGTGAGGCTGAGTCAGAGTGTGACTTGCTCTTGGAAAAAAAAAAACTGAGATGGAAAATTGCTGAGATGTTCCCACATTCACTGCTAACACATTCGGTGCCCCTGCTGCAGATGTATGGCCACTTGGGCTGACCCCTGCGTTTGAACAATGCCTGCAAGTTGCACCCAGGAGCAGGAGAACCTGGGGCGGGGAGGTGGGAGCTTGGTGATCTTTAAGGTCCCTTCCTACCTAAGCCATTCTATGATTCTGTGATTCTATGAAGCTGGCTTCTGGACATCAACCTCCACCAGTGTTCCTGCGTCCAGCTGCCCCTCAATAAATTGCTGGGGTGAATATTCCCTCAGCAGCTTATTTGGAAAAGCTTCCCTGTTTATCTTCTCATTCAGGCTAGTAAGGCAGAAACTTCCTCCATAAATTGTGAGGATAATATAAATTTCTTTCTTAGAGAAACAGAAACAAGTTCGTTTTATTCCTAAGTGCTTCTGACCCACATATTTGCATGCTGTGCTCTGGCTCTTGACATACAAACAGCTATTCTATGGGGTCGTATCAGAGGGAGATTTGAATTTTTCCTTTTTTTCTTAGCTAATTTCTGATAGAATATCTTGAAGTCATGGGCTGTAGAACTTCTGATTAATGTGTACAGAGTAGCTTGCCTTAATGCCAGAAAGAAACCAAAATAAATTGCTGAATAACTACATCTACGCTTTAGCTCTTAGTTAGTTAAGGCAATTCTTGATTAACGTGGGAACAGCAGCATTTTGCCACACCTGCCGTAACAATCATCAACACCTGCAGGGCATGGTGCCTCCTCTATAGCAGGGGTCACCCTGTGACCTGGCTAAGGAAAAGTTCCCGGTAGAAAAAAAAAAATGACAACTGACAAACAAACAAAGGCCTCCTTTCTCCTTAACTGCCCGGGAGAAGAGAGGGGAAGCTAGTGACAGGCTGGCTGCTGTCATGAGCAAGCATCATGCAAATACCTCGACAGCCAGAACTGGAGATTTTGACAGATGTAACATAGCTGCAAAGCAAGCCATAACCCAGTGTTAAGCCCTGCAGCGAGGGTGCAGCCTGTCCCTGCTGGCTTTCTCATTACTTCTTCTCCCCTACCCCTCCACTGCGAGCTCTTTGTGTTTTCCCCTCTTTCTTCTTCCCTTCCTCCCTTGCGTGCTTCCCCCGCCCCCCTGCTCCCCTTGTGGGACTGGGCGGTTTGGGCCCCGCGATTCTTTGCGGTTCATTGGCTTTGCTTTGCTCGTCCTCATTCCTCCGCAGCACACAAAGCTCGGGAAGAGGAGAGCAGGGGCTGGAGATGGGAGGTTACATCAGGCTCGTCGCAGACAGCGCTGAAATGTGTTTGTAACCTTGCCAGATGGATGGGCAGCCCCTGCGCTGCAGGGGCTCTCAAAAGCACATTCAAAGTCATGCATACCAGGGGGTAGGGAGGGAGATGGAGAGGCAGGATGTTGAATTTCCATATATTTCCATCAGGTTACTGTCATTTCTGCCTAGCATGTCACTAGGCACATATTATGAGGCTTTCTTGCGCTGGTTCTGCCTATTAAAAGTGTGCCCTGACTGAGATGCTTCATTTCCCCCCCAAAACAAACACAGACAGGAAAGACCGTGGGAGCTGCGGGTAGCTGGTGAGAGGCATCCTCCTGTCACGCTTTGCTTGCTTGTGCTCATTGCTGTTTGATGCCATGCCAAAAAATGAAGTAACTGTGAGCAGGGATATCCCAGACACTGTTCAATTGCAATGAGGCTTTGATTCAACACCATCTAGGCACCAAGCCATGTGACGTGAAAGGGCAGATGCTTGTTGTGCTGGTGTCAGCAAGGGCAAGGCCTTTCAGAGAACTGTAGAATCATTTGAGTTGGAAGGGACCCTAAGGGGTCATCTAGTCCAACTGCCCTACAGTGAAGGACACCTACAGCTAGGTCAGGCTGCTCAGAGTACCGTTCTGCCTGACCTTGAATGTCTTCAGGTATGGAACTTCCGCCTCCTCTCTGGGCAGCCGGCTCCAGTGTCTCACCACCCTTATTGTAAAACACTTTTTCTTTACATCCAATCTACGTTTCCCCTCCCTCTCCCTGCTGGCCATGCTTCTTTTGATGCAGCCCAGGAGATGGTTGGCTTTCTGGGCTGCGAGGGCACATTGCTGGCTCATGTCCAGCTTGCCATCCACCAGTACCCCCAAGTCCTTTTTGGCAGGGCTGTCCTCCATCCTTCTGTCCCTTAGCTTGTACTGATAGCAGGGATTGCCACGACACAGGTACAAGACCTTGTACTTGGGTTTGTTGAACTCTGGTTTGCTGTACTTGGGTTTGGTGTTCACCTGGGCCCACCGCTCAATCCTGTCTAGGTCTCTCTGGAGGGGCTCGTGGTTTACAAGGACTGTAGCAAATTTAAGTACCCAAAAATAGACAGTATTATGTCACACCTGTATAACACACACAGCGAAGTGAAGTCCTAGTCCAATTCCCTTAATTTAGCTATTTGCAGAATTTAAGCAATATTTTAGGTAATTTTTCCTGTGGTTTTTCCCCTGCCAGTGATGAACATCTGTGAGTGCGAGTTTTTAGTTTAGCTGAAGTCACCCACTTCTTAACTTTGGAGGGAAATAAATCATTTCTTTCCTCCCCTTTTGTCTACCTTCCTGCTCCTAACACCCGCTCCTCACTCCCACAGCTGAGGGCCATCAAGCTTCCCGCCTAACTGCAGAATCCTCAAAAATTAACCAAACAAGCCCACATACAACATGTCTTGTGGCTTTGTATGGGTCAGTTAGGTCTGCAACCCGTTTTGCCGCTGTGAGCCACTGCTCAGCCTTCAGCGTGCTCTGGCAGCAGCAAGTTGTTTAGCTATTCAACTACTGCAAAGCTATTTTAAGCACTTCGCCCTGGAAACAAAGGCAGTGGCTGCTGGTGAGCAAGAGCAGGAGTATTTGTCCTGAGGGATCAGGGTGAGTCCCATTTTGTTCTTACACGCAGTGCATTCCCATCTCTTTTCTAAAGACATTTCTTCTCTCCTTGTCACGCTGTAAAACAAGGACCATCAGGCCCCTTAAATGTCTTCAGATGCTGCTGAGACTTTTGTTGCTGAACCTTAAAGCTGTTGTTTAATCACTTCACTCACAGTCAGATGCAACCTTTTGCTTAGAGAAACTTCGGTTTGGTACGCGCTTTCAGTCAAGATCAAGCTGTTTTCTGGCAAAAAGGTCTTTTCAAACCTGCAGTCACTTCTTGTTTGAACTCCAGCTGGGCTCCTTTCTGAGAGCAGTACATCCTGGTTTACAGCACAGTGTCTCTTTCTGCAGCTGTTGTTTTATTGTCAACATTTGAAGCTGACTCGGAGCCTTTGCCATCCTGTGCCCACATCATCTCCTGCTAGGAGGTGCCAGGAAACAAGGGCCTCCACCATGCTGTGCCCAGCCTGGCGTAATGTAGGGAGTACATTACGAGGGGGTGTGCTAGAGAGAACGTTCCAGCTGTATGAGCAGTGCTATATCCAGCAGTCGCACAACACTGTGCCTGATAGATGGCTGGCTCACCCAAATAGCTGGTGAACACTTGACAGTCTACTAAGATAAGTCATTGTCTAACCATTGTTTCCTACCACATTAATTTATTCATTGGCTTCATGCCAGTAGTAAGTAATGATAACAGTTCAGGGAATTACAATTTTTTGAGATTTTTTTTTTTTTATCTTGGCAGCTAAATCTTTTCTGATTTTACATGTTAAATTATCAGTTCAGGCTATCTTGTAACTTACTGTCACAAATGTGATGAGTAATTCCCTTCTCTTCTCTTCTCTTCTCTTCTCTTCTCTTCTCTTCTCTTCTCTTCTCTTCTCTTCTCTTCTCTTCTCTTTTCTTCCTCTTCTCTTCATCAGAAAATTTATCCAAAATATTTGCCAGGGACAGGTTAAGAATCTTTCAGGGATCATTTAATACTCTTTCTTTCCCCCCTTTTTCTTAGCTTCTAAATAATTAAAGAAACTTCACCCTACTCCAGTGTGTATCAAGTGTAGCAGTAAGCAATCATATTAATTCTTAGAAGAAATGATGTGCAGGAGATTACTGTTCTTAGAACTAGCATGGCTTGTGTGTGAAAATCTTGATGTTCATAGTAAGCAGATGTAGGCTTGATAGTTTAAGTACATCCCAGATATGAATACAACAGAACAGCAAATGGTCTTATGCCTTGGGATTCTTTTCACTGAATACAGAGATTCTGCTGAAAACTATTTAGCAAATTATATACTATTGTCTTGCTTGGCTGTGTGCATAAGGAGGAAGGAATAAAACAGACTATACCAACCAGTTAGATACCCATGCAGTAACAGGGTGTGTAAGATGACTGCTAACAGTAGCTAATTTCAGAGCTCACAGATAGCATGATCTGTTTATTTGCTTATGGCTGCTATCCAATCATAGGGGTGTGACTGGATGAAAAAGGATGTGATAGAAAAAAAATCTACCACACTTAAACCAGTGCAAGCCAACAAAAGGGATCTAGTGGAGAGGCCTATGGCTGGATTAGGTGCACAGAGGAGGGCTACCAGCATCCCGCTACCACTGCCACCCAGCGCTTGGGCTGCTCTGCTCAACCAGGGGATATCAATGGAGGGAACAACATCTCCTTCCATATACCAGCAAATCTAGGCCTCAGGAGAGGATGTTTCCTCCCAAATTTCACTGAATTCTCCTCAGGTATTCATGGAACCTACCAATTTGTCCATTAAGTAATGATTTAGAGCTCACATTTATTTACATCATCACTGGAGAGTAAAACTAAACAGAGTTCAAAGTCTCCAGGTTGACCGATCTAAACTCCTACTGAAGCCACCTGGACTTAGGCACTTCCTTTGTGGTGATGAACCAAAGTACTTCCTGCAACTTCAGCAGAAAAATGAATTTCAAAACAAGAACAGAGCTGAGGAGCTTAATTTCTAAAAACAGCAGTGTATTCCATTGAAAATCTGGTATTACATTTCATTTGGTGGCTGGTCCACAAATAATCTCAGCAGCTGTTGCAGCATCTTAGTTGGGATTCCTCTCACCTAATTTAGTCATCCCAAGTTAGGTCTCCAATCTAAATTTGATCCTTTTACCTCCCCCAAAGCCAGGCAGCTCCACCAGATGGCTATTCAGACCTCCAAAAATTTAGTGAGGGAACTGCTGTGGCACTGTTGTTGAATTCACATTAAACAATCAACTGTTTTATAAGGTCTTGCTCTGAGAAAACAGCCTTTAAACCATTTAAGAATCACTGCACTCTGTTAAATGGAACATGAGACAGAGCAAAACCTCAGTGTAAAATAAAACAATAGTGTTTACTCTTACAGATTTCAACCGCTCCTGTAAATCACCAGCTGTAAAACAGCAGGAAAACAGCCATGGATGGCCCCTCAGAGCAGGACGTGCAGCTCCTCAGAGCTCCCAGGGACCACAGAAAATAAATGAATAGCTTTGGCTTCATTTGTATCTCCAAGAGGTGACAAGGAAGGGCGTTTTTATTTCAGCATTGTTACTTTTGAATTGAGAGTGACAACTTTTTGAATTAAGCTATCAACCTAGTCAAAGCTGCAGTCTTTAGTATTACAGTAAAAAGCCCTTCCCCAGACAGAGGGGAAGAAAAGGCAGAGGGAGGGGATTGCTCTCTGGAGCTCACAGTGCTGTAGAAGCAGCTCTGGGGCAGCTATTAGAGCTGACACAGCTTCCAGTTAGGCTTTAAGGAAATACAGATGCTTCCCAGCAGAACTCTGCTGCAGACATTAGTGATACGGCTTAGTCACATTAGCAAACTCTACTTAAAAGTGGCTCATTCCTCCAGGTAAAGCACAGACATTCCCCAAAAGCAGGTTCTTTCAACTCCAGGTAAAAAGCAATGAGTGTTATCTAGGACATGCAGATCTAGGTGCTACTCAAAAGTTTCTCAGAAGCACTGAAGAAAAAATGGGAACAAGCCAAGCACCAAGATTTTTGGTAGAGAACTAAGCTAGTAATAATCTGTCCTGTTATTTTCTAGAAGAGTTTCTTTTGCTTTAATTCCCTGTGTGTGGGGTTAGGCCCGCTTCTGCTCATTCAGACCACCTGAAGGACGTAATTGAATTTCCCAGCATGTGGTAGCCAAAGTTGTAATTACTTTCAGGACCTATGAGCACTGGAGCTCCCATCTGTGGTGAGTGGCTGCTCACCAGCTGTGGCTAATGACGAGGTGCCTCTGTAAGGGCCCTTTGGACATGCTGCCCAGAGTGAAGTTGGGCGTGCTGAACAGCACTGTGATTCCTTGTTGTCTTTAAGATCACTGATGGTGTTGTGGAGTTGTACCTGCTGCAGGTGCTGAGAAGGACAGAAGCAGTTTTGTGGACTGAGCTTTGTAGAACTCTGCTAAGAATTACTGGTGAGTATTGATTTCTACCTTGAAAGCCCTCTTGGAGTAGCTTAGTTATAATCACCAGAACAGAAGACGGTGAGAACCGACTACAGAAAGTCTTTGTGTCCTTTTTTCATTATACTCTCGCCTCTTTAGCTGTCTGATTGACAGGGTCCTTTGAAAAATATTGCTTTTTGAAGGGATAATTATATCTTCAGATGTTGAAACTCTGTTGCTCTGATGTTTGAAGTTAGCAGTAGGGTTAAATGTGAGAGTCATTTTTCCTAGTTGGGCTTTTCTTTGCTGTGCTGAGGTCTGGCCCCCCAGCCCCTTTGCTCGGAGGGACTGGTCCCAGTTGTGCTGAAATAGGTCTGTGGTAAGAACTGTTCTTGGTCTGGCCTGAGGTGACTTCTCCTTTCTCCTCTGAAAAGAGAAGTGCTCCTTTTGAACTATTTTAATCTCAGCCCTTATTTCTGTTTCATGTGAAGAGCCTGTGTCCCCCTGGGATGTGGTATTTCCCTTTCCTTGAGCCCTGCTTCTATGGTCTCTCTGACTAGCTCTGCTTGCAGAAATCAGCTTTTTCCCTGGAGGCAAGAAGGAGTCTCAATACATTTTTCTGACAAAGAAAATGCCCCCTCACTCCCAGAGGAGCACCCATATAGACCACATGTGCCCCTACTTGTTGACCCAGCAGCCACAGGATCATGTGGCAGAGGGATGTTTCCAGAAAGGCCTTAATTTGGGGAAGAGGAGGAAAGGAGCATGTGATCACAGCTGCACTGAGCGCATCTCAGCTCTCTGCTATGGCTTCTACTCTGCTGATAATTGAATTGAAATCAAAACATAACCACATCGCTCTCATGCTCTGCTTGCTAAATAGCAGTATTCTGAATGAATCAGAGTTGCTTCAGAGAATCACTTTAACGTGACAGAACTGCAGCAATCAGGGGATAAAGTTAGATTTAGGAGTATCTGGTAAAGGAGCTGATTGGAGTTCAGAGAAAGGCTGCTTTTGTTCAGCCTTTCTGTGAACAAGGTCCAGGGGAATTAGCAATGCTTGGGGGTTAACGCCTCATTCCCGCTCTGCTCCTGATTATTGCCCTGTAGCTTTGTGTGGATGGTTTTTCTTCCAGTTGTTTTTTTCCCACGGCTAAGAGTTCTTGCTTCCTCAACTCTTAGTGCTCTGTAAGACTGCTTGTTTCCCTGTAGAAAGAGCTATATGCGCAATAAAGTGCTTCTCTGATCTCCACCCCTCCCCACATCCTATGCCAAACCACCAAGATGAACGGCAGGGATTGGAATTGCTCAGTATCAGAAACTGCATGTCGATGGTTGGAAGGACCTCGTGGGACTTCACACAATTAATCTCTAGAGATAACATTGTATCTTGCCTTCTACAATGATGAATGATGCCATAGCTCAGTATTGCTTCTATTCAGCACTCCTTCATGTAGATCTCATGTGCATCCTACTGTCATTCCCATAGCGCATCTTTGCCATCTGCTGCAGCCTTTAATGAGACCATACTCTTCAAGCCTTGCACAAAAGGATTAGTCGAGTGAGTGAGGGACTGTGGAAAAAAAGATAGAGAAGTCTAAGAAATCAAAGCAACCCAAGAGAATACTGTTAATAGTTAGCATGCTGCAGAGCTGACAGAGGAGATGTGCTACAGACATGGTAAGCTGAGGTGAGCAGGAAGGGCTGCTGGCCCTCTCCACTCACAGCAATGATGATGGGCAACAGCTGAGTGTTTAAGCAAGGAAGCCTGTGTCTTTAGGGACTTATGTCTGGACAAATCTAACTTCCTGGTCTTAAACTGCCACAGCCATGTATATGGCAAAAGGAAGGCTCATTGCAGGGGTATGTTTCACTATAAATTTGTGAGCCAAAGACTTCTTTTAACTCATTTAAATCAACGGATTTATTTATTTATTTATTTATTCCCAGCTTGAAATTGACACAAAGTGTTCCCATGCACCATAAACTGGCAGAAGGAAAGTAGTTCCATGTGAGAATCTAATCAGGTTTAACAAGGCCAAGTGCAAGGTGCTTGGTTCAAGGCAATCCCACATATGAGTATAGGCTGGGAGAAGATCTTCAGAGCCGCCCTGCAGAGAAGGACTTGGAGGGTCCTGATGAACAAAAAGCTGGACAGGAGCAGGCAGTATGCTCTTGCAGCCTGGAAGGCCAACAGTATCCTGAGCTGCACCAAATGCGGGACGGCCAGCAGGGAGAAGGAGATGATTGTTCCCCTCTACTCTTCCCCTGTGAGGCCCCATCTGGACTACTGCATCCAAGCCTGGGGCCCGCAGTACAGGAAAGATGCAGAGTTCTTGGAACAGGTAGATGTTCAAAGGGCTGAAGCACCTCTCCTACGAAGAAAGGCTGAGGGAGTTAGGCTTGTTTAGCTTCAAGAAGAGAAGGATCTGGGAGACCTCACTGTGGCCTTCCAGTACTTGAAGGGAGCTTACAGGCAGGAGGGGGACCAACTTTTTACACAGTCTTGTAGTGACAGGACAAGGAGGAATAGCTTTAAACTAAATGAGGGGACACCTAGATTAGATGTTAGGAAGAAATTCTTTGTTCAGAGGGTGGTGATGCACTGGCACAGGCTGTCCAGAGAAGCTGTGGTGCCCCATCCCTGGCAGTGATCAAGGCCAGGTTGAATGGGACCCTGGGCAGCCTGATCTGATGGGTGGCAGCCCTGCCCATGGCAGGGAGGTTGCAACTAGATGATCTTTAAGGTGCTCTCCAACCGAAGTCATTCTATGATTTTAAGTTGAGGCTCAGTTATACTATCTTGGACACTCACATTTTACCAAGATCTAGTAAGCAGTCTTATGATAAAAATCCAATGTTTTTTCAACCTTTTCCTTGCTGACAGGAAAAACAACACTCAAATTGCCTGTATGAAAATGTTTCCTCTTTGTTAAGCGTACGCAAATTAGAATTTTTCAACTTTTGTCACAAATTATTCTAACTTTACCTGGAACTGTTTTTAAGTACTTTACAGTCTCTTTAGAATTGGGGGGGAAAAAAGAAAATAGCTTGTAGCTAGATTTACTATACAAAAATCATACCTTGTTGTTTGGTTTGTTTTTTTTTCTGAGTAGAGATATTAGGTATTGGAGATTATCTGATTTATATATTCATTGATGAGCATATAGAACTAATATGTGGTCTCATTTCTGACACAGTCTTAGTTGGATATATCTGAGTTCTGTGAAAGAATGTTTCCATGTATGCACATGTAGGTGTACTTCATTTTGTGGAAGATGGGATAGCCTGTGTCTGAGTTCTTGCTGTGATATGTTGGCACTAATCTAACTCAATCTAGATCAGAACAAATGAATCTATTGTTTCTGATCTGTAGGTCAAACTTATTGCCTCTTCTAATTACCTGCACGACAACTTGTGTAAAAGGCCTTTATGCTTCACAGGCTGGCTAAAGGCATTGAGAATAGATTTTATTTTCTTTCTTGAACCAAGAACTTCAATTTCCTCTTGGGACGGGGCTATCAGTAATAAGACATTTATTCTGCCGCCCACAGATGTAGCCCTGTCTGTACCGTAGCCTTATATGATTTGAGGTATGCACTATTGACCTTATTCCTTGAAGAATGCTGCTGAGGATTAAGGCAAAGATGGCAATTATTCTGATGCTGTCAGGGGGCACTTGGTGAAGTCTTCGCTCCAAGATATACCTGGCACTCTCTTTGTGTAAGTAAGGGAGGAGGAAAAAAGTGTACAGGGAAGTAAAATTTTACCAAACCAGGTTTCCTGTGCAGGACTACAAAGTAATATGACAAATTATTTCCAGCACTTTTTGAGGTCAGCAGATTCAGAAGTCTTTCCAAAACACTTTGGTTATGGTAGCTGTACACCTTTTTGTCTGCTGTTTCAAAAGTTTCTGCCTATCAACACAACTGTTTCCCTGTGTAAAGCTGCCAGACTGGTTTCATTCTGCCTGTTGAGCTCACTTATTTCATCTTATGAAGCCAGATGTTTCTGGGAGAAGCTCTGAATTTGTGTGGTGTATGTAACTCCCTCTCAAGTTTCATAAGCAAGCTGAATACATCTGGACTAAAAAATAGTAGGAATAATGGACTGGGGCACTTCCTTACCTGTCAATGATATGTTATTTCCTCATGAGAGATAACTTATTTTATGTAAGTCTGATGATCTCCCTTGTTGCCCACAACATGGTTTTCAAGAAATCAGTAAAAATCTTGTCAACACCACAGAAGGCTTTCAAGTTTGTTTTTGCGGTTTCTATAGCCTCTCCCAGTGGAAATTTAAGTACTCTTAAGAGGTAGCAAGAGGTACTCTGTGACTGCCTATGTTCTAGCTCCATAACACGTGTCAGGGCTCCAGGCAGGCTGATATCCTGTGGAATGTTTCATATTGACCAGAACTTCTCTTAGAAAAAATCGTCATTGAGTAGACAGGGAGACATGATTTGTGAGTTACTCAAGTTGACTTGAGGCTCTCTAGAGCAGAGTGTCTACAGTTACATGGAGGAGACAGAATATATTCAAGCTTCTCTTGCTTGGTATGAAAATAGTCAGTCAGTGATGACAAAGCTTTGGTCCCAGAGCTTCAAGGTTTTTGTGTAAGATGAATGCTGACTTTCTCAGAAAGTGAGGTGGAGAAGATCTCAAGCTTTCAAAGGGACACTGATTAGATAGACATAAAATGATGCTATTTATCAGTAGCTCTTCATTTAATGGTGGTGAGGATCCTATGCTTGTGGAAGTAGAATAGCTTAGGGAAAAAAGGGTAATGTCTACCTGTGAGGGTTCAGATCTAGGGAAGAACACTGAAGAACAGATTAAGTTAGGTCCCTGAGTGTAAGAAAGACAGAAAACTCAAGTTACCCTGGATTTCTGTGGAAATAACAGTACTTTTATAGCAGTCATTCTCTTGAATCCAACATAGAATTTCAATTTGGAGGAAGGGGGAGAGAGGACAAATAACAACCTGGAGACCTCTGTGATTAAAAAGTATATAG
>PPHD01013959.1:0-17008 GCA_002909625.1 Bambusicola thoracicus | reverse complement strand
TGGAAAATCAGTTCAGAGAATAGTATTCTGTATAGGACTGACTTCTTCTACACAGGTGTTATTTTTTGATCACGCATCAGACTTAACTGTGCTTCCACTCTTAGTCAACCCTTTTAAACATTGGACTTCCTGCAAGAATCGTAGCTACTCAATCAGCACAGACTCTGAGCAAGTACTGTTGATACTTACAGGTTTTCACAATATTCTGAAATCCCATGGAAGTATTCCAAGGTCATTCTTTCTGAAAAGTATAGAGGATGTAAGGGATGATGGGGAGAACACAGGACTGGAAGAGAGGAAGGACAGGATATGTCAGGAAACTGTCTGTCATAAAAACAGCTGCCATTTATATTTCAACTCTCTGATCAAGTCAGCCTCTTAATATAGTTAAATTATTCTCTGTGATTTCCTTAGACTAACGTGTTTATTTATTTATTTACTTACCCATGATAACAGCATTGAAAATATGTAATGCTTTAATAAGCTAAAATCTGTCACAAGAATTAATAAAATTAAGGGTATGTTTTGAATATTCTACTCATTACTTTGTCTGTACTTATAAAATATCAGTAAAGTAAGAAAAATACACACATGTCTGCAGCTCATAAATTTTAGGGATTCTTCCCTAATGAATCTTTGCCTAACAGAAGAGCAGAAATATCTTTGTGAAAATGGTTTATCCACCTACATAGCTCTGGCACTAAGACTGAGCAGTACAGGAAACCCTTTTCAACATTAGTATGCTTTTCAGATATTCAAATCCTGCTGTATTTATGAACTCACCCTTATTAGCCTGTTAGAAGCATATTTAGCTCATCTTCCTTCCTCTATGCTTTTCTGATTGCTTTTGCTGAGAGGATAACAAAAGCTGCCTCTGACAATGCTGGACACTCCAATCTGAGCTGAGCTGAAGCTGCCAGCTAGAACAGGTGAAGGGAAGCAACAGTACATACTGAAACTGGAAGTTGTATTTTTCAGTGCATCTGCAATACTTCTAAAAATCTGAGCAGGAAGACAGGAAGTACAGTTCTACAGCACAAACTGAGCAGAAAGATGCGCAGGCATACAGTGCTTATTTTGAAAATATTTTACTTCTTCGAACCTTGAAAGTTAGAAGCCTACCTATAAAACAAAGACAAATCATAGAATCATAGAAAGTCCTCGGTTGAAAAGGACCACAATGATCAACAAGTTTCAATCCCCCTGCTATGTGCAGGGTCTCCAACCACGAGACCAGGCTGCCCAGAGCCACATCCAGCCCGGCCTTGAATGCCTCCAGGGATGGGGAATCAAATAATTGATGTAGGCTTCCTAAACGGCTCCACACAAATTAGTTGCAAAGCTAGTTGCATAAAAATGAGTAAATAGCCAAAGCTATTACAATTTCCATCTCTTTCAGCTCCAGCTTCAGGCCTGGACACAAATTTTGGTATGTCATTCCACAACATTTTTATTAGGTAGTCATGTAGGACTGTGAAATTCACCTCCCCACTCAAGAAAATGGACACAAATGGATGAATTTTAGTTCAAAGGCATAATAAAAAAATACAAACTGTATGGCTTAACTTAGATTTTCTTCATTTATATTTATTTCTTCTTTATAGACAAACCTATAAAACTCTATCATGCAATCAGATTATTTCTTCTAAGTGCCATGAAAGCAGACGTTAGAGATCATTAGTTTTTATGGCATGTTTTCTGATAACAGTGAGGATCACAGGGTACAGAATTTCCAGTGCTTCTTTTCACTCTAAGGATAAGATCTTTTAAATTAGCAAAGAATTCTGGATGTTAGATAGTGCTCAGGCAGCCCAGGAGTAATCTAGGAAGGAAAGGGTTTGTGACCAGAATAAGATTCTTCTCCAAAAATGTCTTTTAGAATCCTTCAGATTCTGTATATAAAGTAATAGATAACATAGGCTTAGTAACATGCAAAGGATTTCATCCAGATGGAAATACTTTTGTTCCAGTGATTTTTAATAAGAACTAGTCATACTGTTAAACTGGAGTATCATTTACATCACTGAGAGAAGAATCATTAGCAGTAATGGTTCTAACCCACATACTCCAATGGCAAAGGATCCTTGTCTGAAGTGAATTTTCTGTATGAATCAATACATATAACAGAAGTTTATCCTATGACAAAGTCCTAAATAACACCACACACAAAGAAAAAACTTAGAGGTTGTAAGCTTCACTGTTAGGTGAATGAATGCCTTGCAAACACTACCCTGCTCTGCATAAAATACTGTGTTCAAAATGTGGATCCTTTCCATGGCACACAGGGTGCCAATCACATCGACCCAAGCTATCAGACAATCACATAGGTTTTGCTCCCAGCTTAGAGATTACATGCTGTTTAAGGTCAAACTTAATTTCACCTCAGCTCTGGTAGATGTCATCCTTAGTCGAAACTGAGATGAGCAGGCAATTTATCTACCCAGAATGAACTAAAAGCAGGTAATCTGTTGCACCTGTTAGGAGGGACATGGCCAAGTATCTCATCTCAGTCTACAGCAAAAAGCTTTTGAAACATGTAATAGTTAACTTTTAAAGTGACCAGAATAAAGGCTGTAAACCATAGAAGAAAAACAAGAGGGAAATGAATGCTTCTTTCGCATTCAGATACAGTTGATGTTCAGAGTATTCAGACTGAAAGGTGACAATTAGAATAAGTGAGTACTTGTAGGTACTCATTTTCCTTAGAACTGCCAGAAGTGTTTACTTTAGAGTATTCTAGTTTAAATGAATTTCACAATAAACTGTTCATTTATGAGATGCATGCATTTCTTCGTGCTGAAATGACCTCACATCACTGTTTTATATTTGTTGATAAGAAGGTCTCTTTCCAGCAATAAACTCATGTGGAATGCATTACTCAAAGGCCTATTAAATATAAAACATTCAGCATTTATTTACCAGATTGAAAGAACCGAGTCCTTAAAAGGTTAGACTGTAGTGCGGAGACTAAAATATATCTAGTACCCCATTGATTTGACAGCCTGCCATAGCTGTCTCAGATAGTCCTAATTAGCACACAATACATGCACATATGCACACACACATACAAAACCTTCTGGGAAAACATTACCAATTACTAAGTAAAAAAAAAATGCCAAAAACTGCTTATGAGAAAATGCTTTTGACAGCTATTACACAGACTGTTATAATTCTGAAGGATACCTACTGTAAATGGAAGGTATGCATCTTCCTCAGACTATGAAAGGTAATGTTAGATTGAATAAAAATCAGTCAGCATCTTAGTCCCATCCATCCACATGACACAATGCTGACTTCAGCTTTTGCTGAACTTTTCATCTTGAAAAGACGGGGAGGAAGACTGTTTGCCATTTCTCTCTATCAACATAACCCATACATCTATTCAAATAAGAATCAGCATTTGAGAGAGGAGTAAATAAGATGCTTTCATGTCTTCATCACCACTGAAAATATAAGAGCTCCACCTTGAGGCAGAATCTAGTGGATGTCAGTACAAGGTGCAGCAAAGCTCAAGTAGGCCAATGGTCACATTAAACTAAAAAAATAATTTGTCGTGTTCTGAATGTCCCTGGCTTCTTATTTTCTTAGCATAAAAGAAGCCCACATGTATAAGTCTGCATGTTTTTGGACAATTTCAATCCCAAAATTAAATTCATGTCAAACACAAAGTTTAAAGAAAAGCTTCCAAGGATAATACAACTCAAACAGAACACAGCCTGACAAAAGTATTCCTTCGGGAATGGGAAGTATTCAAGTTTCTCTTCCATTAGTGTACAGAAGAAAATTTCTGACTACTAATAATCTTATTTCTCCTAAATGAGCAGTAAAAAAGATGATTAAATACCATTTTTCTCTTGAATAAATACTTTGAGTTAATTTTAAATACATGGAAAAGCATCAGAAGTAATTTGCTCATCAAGCATTACTGAAATTCTTTAAACTAGTTATTTTGAAAACTTTAGTACTCAATATCAAATTGCTTGTTCTTCAGGCTGCTTCAGCATATATTATATTTTGAATAGCAACGTATAAGCACTTAGAACTCTGAAGTTAATCCAAATTACACCAGTTAGATGAATAAGTTAAGCCATATCAGAGCCTCCCTCGGATTTAAAAGGATAGTTATCAGGACAGTGAGATAGATTCTTTGCAATACTAATGATAAATTTGGTTGAAGATGGCTGATGTGGCTGCCAAGCCACCCTCCATTATATTTGAAAAATTGTGGAAGTCTGAATTCCCCGTGGAGGCCGGTCACAAGTGGTGTCTCTCAGGGATTGGTCTTGGGACCTGTGCTCTTCAATGTCTTCCATAACACAGACAATGGAATCAAGTGCATCCTCAGCAAGTTTGTAGATGACACCAAGCTGAGTGGTGAAGTCAATACGGTGGAGGGAAGGGAAGCCAACCAGAGGGACTTAGACAGACTAGAGAAGTGGGCCCATGTGAACCTAATGAGGTTCAACAAAGCCAAGTGCAAGGTGTTGCATTTGGGTCAGGGCAATCCCAGGTATTTATACAGACTGGGAGAAGATCTCCTTGAGAGCAGCCCTGTGGAGAAGGACTTGGGAGTCCTGGCAGACGAGAAGCTGGACATGAGCCATCAGTGTGTGCTTGCAGCCCAGAAGGCCAACTATATCCTAGGCTGCATTAAAAAAGGGGTGGCCAGCAGGGAGAGGGAGGTGACTGTCCCCCCCCACACAGCTCTTGTGAGGCCCCATCTGGAGTACTGTGTCCAGGTCTAGAGCCCCCAACACAAGAAAGAGATGGAACTCTTGGAGTGGATCCAGAGGAGGACCACTAAGATGATCACAGGGCTGGAAGATCTCTCCTATGAGGAAAGGTTGAGGGAACTATGCTTTTTTAGCTTGGAGAAGAGAAGGCTCCAGGGAGACCTCACTGTGGCCTCGCAATACTGGAAGGGAACGTATAAACAGGAGGGACAACAGCTGTTTGCGTGGGTGGATAGTGATAGGACAAGGGAGAATGGTCTTAAACTAAGACGCAGGAGATTTAGGTTAGATATTAGGAGGAAGTTTTTCACTCAGAGGGTGGTGACGCACTGGAACAGGTTGACCAGAGAGGTTGTGGATGCCTCATCCCTGGAGGCATTCAAAGCCAGGCTGGATGTGGCTTTGGGCAGCCTGGTCTAGTGGTTGGTGACCCTGCACATAGCAGGGGGGTTGAAACTAGTTGATCATTGAGTCCTTTTCAACCCAGGTCATTCTATGATTCTATGAAGAGTACCAATAAATGAAAATAGTATTTGTAGTAGGACAGCTGAATGAGCTGTACAAATAGAAGAAACCGATGACAAAAAAAAATGAAAAGGATCATTAGTGAAGTTAACAGCTATAAAGCAAAGATAGCACATTAGTAGATAACTTGAATAAAGAGTGGAGTTTACTGTTTCAGAAAAATAGAAAACTTACCATGGACTGACAGCCTGACAACTTTGCAAACATGCAGTAAAGTGAGTTTGCAGATAAGAAAAGAGATGAAAAGAGACTTCAACTCTGTATTAATTAAGTAGTCTAAGGTTCTGTCATTAAGATAAACCTGACCTTATCTAGTACTCGATCTAGCGGTTGGAACCTTTCCTGCAGCAGGGGAGCTGAAACCTGATGACTCTTGAGGTCTCTTCCAGTCCAAGTCATTCTATGATTCATGGGGAAAAAAAAAAATAAAAATCCTTGGGCTAAGTCTTTGAGTCAGTCTTTATTCTCCTGTGTACAGAAATTCCTGTCATGACCCTATAAGCACTGATAGTTCTCAAGGACTGTAAATTTCAAGTACTGTAGATTAACTGAACCATTTTATAACTAATTTGCATGTAATAACCTTTGAAGCCAATGAGAGACTTCATTTAAAAACCCATTTGACCAGTCCCAAGATGACAGGAATGTGAATCAAACTTTCAAACTGGATAAACAGGAGTTATAGACATTTCAAGATTGTTCACTAATTTTTAATAACAATTAATATACAAAATGCATTTCCAATCTCTTAATCATTGACAGTCCAAACTGTGACTCTTCACGGAAGCTGTAGGATAAACTTGTTAACTTTGTATTCCAAATTTCTTAATTTCTAACTTTATTATCACGTTATCATGATGTAGAAATGAAGTACAAAAAACATTTAGGTTGATTTTAAAATTCAGTCAGCATCTATAATTTGAAATGTAATCTCGTTTATGGTTTATTAAAATAAGTGAAACAATTTTAACTCTATACAGCTGAACAGCCTCATATAAATTTAAGAGTGCAACAGATGTTTCTGCTGGCTCATTTAGACTGCTTCGCCTCACATTCCTCTCAGCTGATGAGGTGCCCTTCTATGTTACAAGGAATTCCTTTTACATCACAGTAGTACGGCTGGTTAAAAACACCATCTGCTCTCATAAATGCCTGGACTATGTTTAGCCACACTATTCAAAAACTTGAGAATAGCTACTAAAAGCTGGAGATGAACCCTTACAGTACACTGGATGACAACCGAACACATCCAACAGTTAAGTGAAGGACCAAATACTATAAAAAGTCAAGGTAGGACTGATTTTTTTTTTCCCCCCTCCAATCAATCTTAGTTTGTTTTTTTTTTTTTTTTAAATGGCACATTGCTATTTTATTTGTAAGAAGAGGGAACAGCCTCCTTAAAAATCTCTTCCTCCCCTGCCTCCCTCTCCCCTTATCAAAAAAATAAAAAACAATTACACTGATAATTCCTGTCCTGTTCGGTACAGTGTAGTAAATCGGATTTAATTCAGTAACATTCTTTCCATTGCCACAGCACAGTTGCCACTGCCTGGCAAACACTTATGCTCGTCACCACTTATTTCTAGAAATGTTTCAGGAGCTCTAATTCTCATGAGGCTCAATTAACTTTATTATTAAATGAGCCAGTTAGCCAAAACACACTAAAATCTTTTGCAACTTAACTCTTATTGCCCACAGAACTCACTTCTGCTTTTTGCTTCAGCTCTACTACATACTAATATTTCTACTCCTTGGCTGTTTGAGCCTAAACATCTGTTTTCTCACAAATACATTTGTACTTCTTTCTTTTTCCACACTCAAAGATAATTTACTTTGGGAAGCAATGTAGCCACTGAATTGTTACTATTATCACCTGATTAAAGAAAATGCATGCATAGAAGCAGTAGCACTGAAACATTTCTACACATATTAAGAAACTTAGAAGTGACGATTTCCTAGCATTTGTTCAGTTCAACAGTGCTCAAGAAAGATGAGCATCCATATAGCAATTAAACCCACTTAGGTTACACTTAGGACCTCTGAATAAAAAACTGCAAGTTAGCTACGTTCTATTTTTGTAGTGGTAGTGGAACGTTAGAGCAGTACCGCAGATATAATGGAGATCTGTTTGGTTAAGACTCTATACAAGCGCACCGAGATTCTTCTCTTTACTAAAGAACTTTGCAAAACGTCTTCTTTCATAAGAGGAAAGATAATCAGCATGTAGCTAAGTGGTTAAAACTTTTCTTGAATAGCGGGACAAATGTACATAGATAATAATATAATAATGTATATTATAAGTATCTCATATGAAGCTCTAATTTTATGGACATTTTTTGTTGGGGATTCATTCTCACCTTCTTAACATTAGGTAGGAAGAAATAATGATTTTTCTCTCTAAGATTTTTGTAGATACGTAGATCACTCCAGAGTTAGCGATGCCAAGGCTTTTTTCCATGGAAACTACAACAGATGCAAAGAACATAATAACACCATTTGACAGAGCAAATTCTCAGTTACAAAACACCATTTTGCAACTTAGTAACAACCCGTAGCTATGTATTTTCATAAGCAGTAAACAAGAGCTTGCATGCCACGCTCATTCAAAACCGCACTAGCAGAAGTCACCCACTGTTGCTGTCACCACTGCTGAATCACACCACCCATCGCCTCACTGTGCTCATATACACTGTTTGGTCTCCATCAACATTCAGCAAGTGTTGATCAATGTTAGTGGTTTTCCACATGTAGGAATTCCATGCCACACCATTGCTTCACGCACACTTCCATGTCAGATACCATACTGTCAGACTGCTCCTCTGCTGCCATCTATCACACAGCAACAACATGTAGTGGAATGTTGGTGGAAAAGTTTTACCTCTACTACAGTATCACCAACATCCACCTCTGACATTGTAAGTCAACATAATAAAACAAGAGGCATTACTTTCAGAGCAGCCCTTCTAGAAAATTGGTAACATATGTCTACAACTTGTAGTTTTCAGGAGTCAATTACACCTGTACTTGGTAATAGCATATACGATTAGAGAAAAACACAACTTTTAATGAGGATCTGTGTACCCACAGCTTTAAAAAAAAAATAAAAAAAAAAAATCACTAAGTAAGATTTCAAGAATCACAGAACTATAGAATTGCAGGGGCTGGAAGGGACCGGAAGAAATAGAGTCCAACCTCCTTGCTAAGTAAGCTTCCCTACAATTCAATGCTAGAAAATTAATCAGTTCATACCAAAGAATTAGTTTTACACTACCGAAATAACAAGAAGTTTGTCAGTTTAAAAAGAATCCACCTTCCATTCTTCTAGGAGATTTTATTAATAAAAAGCATGTTATATAAAGCAGAGGGAATTACATATTATAATATTCTTTTAGTTTGGCATTGTTTATTAGCAGACTTGACTTCACTACCTCTAGTGAACAGAGAGAGATTTATGTCAACAATTAAAATGCAAAAAATATAAGCTCCGCCAGCAGACATTTATTTGTTACTATCTGATTAACTACACATAAATTCTAAGTAAACACAGAATTTTAGCATAATTCTCTGGTCAGTGCTGGCCACTGATTTGAGCTACATCACTAAGTGTCAATTCATAAATGGAGAAGATAACAGTCAGCATGTCTGCTTGGAGTTATACACACCTCAAAGAAGTGTCCTTGGAATTACAGTAGTTTCATTAATTCTAGGAGTCTGTCCTACTTAAATAAGTACTATTGGTGAGTAAATATCTGACAAGGCTATCAAAACGCAGGCAGAGCTAACATTAACATTTACAGTAGTGTCAAGATGTTGAGTCTACCTGTCAGATGGTAGTCTTGGCTAAGATAGATGCTTAAAACAAATCTACTTGCCTCCAGCCCTTCTTTGGTGTAGTCTAACAAACTTATTTGTGAGACAAGAACAACAAATCCCATACAAAAAAAAAAAAAAAAAAAAAAAAAAGGCCACACCTCACATTTTCTATCAGTAAATGAGAGAAAGCTAACTCCATTTCTGTTACTTTCATTGTCAGCTCTGAAACATTTGTTTTCAGCACAAATTGTCCCCTTCAAGCATTCAGAAAATATTTACAGAAATAATAAATTTAAAACAATAATGAATAAGACATTTCCCAATTTCAGAGTATCAACATCATCAATTTACTGAATAATTCCACTTAAAATTTTCAATTTGTTCTTACAAGGCATATCTTTGTACCAGTCTTAAGTCCATTTTCATAAAGATGGTTGATGGTTTTATGTGGCAATGTTACTTACAAATCACAAGCTTACCTGTAAAGTAACTGTTGGGATATTGATTTTATTTGTAACAGTAACAGAACCAAGAAGATCATTTTCCTTTAAGAAATGCTATTTCGCACATAGAAGTAAATTCAGAAATTATTAGATTGCTCCATTCTGAAGTATTTAAACATCTAGAATTCAGGCCACAAACAAAGAGTATTCAGAGACCAGTATTTGGCCTATTATATACTTAGGTTGAACCTTTAGAACTTTACAGATAGACCCAATTTTAAAATTTTCTTCACAGAAAATTAATGGAATTCACTTTCTGCTTACTGTATTTATTATGATGCAACAGATTGTCTTTGCAGGTCTGCCAGAAGACAGAAAAGTATAAATCTATTAAATTCATTGCTATATTTGATCTAAAACCCAGTTATTACAGACAAAAAGACTTAAGTTCTGAACTATAAAAATTTTGTACAAAATGTAGAAAGGGATGTCAGCATAAAGAAGTAGAATACAGAACAGGATGAATCTTCTAAATGGAAATATTTCATTGTATAGACAAGATTCAAATAGCAGTTTAAGAAGAAAATATTTATATAATCAATAAAGAAAATAATTATCTTACAGCATTCCCTGAGAGCCTTCCTGAGCATCCTGAATGATGTGAACAACTCTTTGTTAGACATATTTTCTTTTAAATCCATGAGACTGCTGCAGTAAATTTAGAATGGAAGATCAGCTATTTTCAAATACCTTACCAATCTCCCAAAAGGATGATATAATTGAAATAGAAATTATGCTTGTATGTTTTACTTCATTAATTCCAAATTTAAATATAAAGTTCATTAGTCAAGGTTTTGAATAGTCTTGAATCAGGGAATCAAGCTTAAAAAAAAATAAAGTCACAAAATAAATGATTATCTGAAAAGAAGCATCATAATATGATATGACCTTGCTCAAATATCCTGAGTTTCAAACATTAGTAAAATTAGTACTAATATTAGCATTGCAGGAAAAAAAAAAATAATAGTATTGAACAATGTTAATCATTATTATGTATTTTATGAATTTTGGCTAAAGGCTTGGTAAGAGCAACTATTCTAAAGAAAAACATGTACATCTATACTGAATTAGTAGAGCCCCTGCAAATTACTGTGGATATCCAGACAACCATTCACCCACTGCTATTAAACTAAAAAAAGAACAGTTACCTTGGCAACTGCTGTATCTGATATCACGCTGTGTTACTTCTAATACAAAAAAAAGAAAAGAAAAAAAAAGAAAATCTTCATGGTCTTAGGACTGGGTTGCTGAGTCCAAATAAGTTTCACACTTTCATTGGCAATGTAATTAAAGATACCACTGCAGACTTATTTGTGAAGCTATCCTGATTTTCAAATACATACGAAACGAAAGCATTTTCATGATATTAAATCAAATGACATCTAGGTACATTCTCCACCTTTGGTAATGAGGGCTACTCCAAAAGTAATTCCTCCTATTTCATTCTGGTCGGTCCACAACATCTGAGGCAGCTGTTGGTGATACAGCAGTAGGAGGTTGAGCCTTCCCACCAATAGTCCTTTACATGTTGTTGCTGTGTGACAGATGGCAGAAGGGGAACAGTCTGACAAAACAACACCTGACATGGAAATGCGGATGAAACAAATGGTGTCACTGAATTCCTCCATGCGGAAAATATTGCACCCACTAACACTGATCGATGCTCACTGAACGCTGACAGAGATTAAACAGCAGATGTGAGCACAGTGAGGGAGAGGGTTTCATTCAGCAATAGTGACAGCGGCATGAAAGACCAACCATGTTCCAGATCGCCATGCAGAATTTTGAGAGCATAGCATGCAGTCTCTGGCAAAAAAACATAGTTAATGGTAGTGACTGCTGCAAAATAGTGTTTTATAACTGAAAATTTGCTCTATCAAATGGTGTTATTGTGCTTTTTGCACCTGCTGTAGTTTCCATGGGAAAAAAAAAAAAAAAAAAAAAAAAAAAGGAGACATTACTTTTGGAGTGACATCTGTATACACAACATAAGACTCAAAAGGAGAATTTTGTTTCCTTAGTATTCAAAATATATGATTAAGCTACATATTACCTACAAAAAATAATCCACAGAAAGGAGATCAGTGACTTCAGGACATGCATCTTTCCCATGGCCTAAGGAAGCTCTTGGCACTACATGGACATAAGCAGAAGAGAGTCACTTCCTTCGCCTGTCCTATAGCCACAAGGACTCCTGTTGCATTTTTCAAGCTGCAAACTAAGGACTAAGCAACCTCTGCCCTTCCTGCAGCCAGCACTTCCCTGATGTACTCCAGTGTGTGTGTACAGGGAACCTTGGACAGCTCTTAGCTTTCCCACCCTCTGCTCCTTTCTGTTCTCACAGCCCAAATACATAAACCAGATCACACAAGTTTTCAGACCACATCACATATTCTAGCTTATTTGTACAACACATGTCCAGAGACAGTTTAATAATACTTTCAGAGACTTACAGGCACTTAAATAAATGGTTCGGCTTTCTAAGCTGTAGACACCGTTTTTGACAGAACTCATCTTAGCATGTTCACATGAAATACAGAAATGAGTTGAAGTATTTGTCTTTAAAATGAGGAGGAGAGAAAGCCAGTCTGAACCTTGGCTTACCAATATCATTTTTTTTAAAACTACTTACAGACATTTTAAAAACACTACTTACATGCCTCAAAACAATGATTTTAAACATCATTTCAACTACAGTTAGTTCAAATTATCTAAGTTTCTTTTTTTCCCCTGAGTATAGCAAAGCGATGCCTCTCAAATTTAATTTACATAATAATTATTAAGCTAGATTTCTCTGAAGACTCGTACAATATAATCCCTATTTTACCAATAAATAGATGGTTGTTGCATATTTTACAATTTATACAGAATTGTATGAAATATACTAAAGGATACTATGGCATCACTTACTGACCACATCACACAAATATCACTTGTGGGTTAGAGCTCATGAGATTTTAAGGAGTTTTTAAAAACATTTATCAATAAATTACTTTTCCCAAGGGAAAACAAAATACTTTTTATGGAGCCTGAAAATTAAGAAATTGAGATTGAGGATATGGTACATCAAGAATCATGGTACAGGATACAAAATCATTCTTTCACTGAATGCCACTGATCTGCCAGTTGTTTATAACTCAGAGAATAGCTTTTGTAGCTGGAACTTGTCAGTGCTGTCAACAGAGACAAGTGAGGTCTTATCACATGGACATGGCATGGAATGCCTTTTCTGTTTAAGGTCTGAGGATACAGTTTTGCACATAGAAGCCTATCAGTAATTGTAGCTGTAGAACTATTCATTTCACAGGTTACATTGGTACTGTTCAAAATTATCTTATCCCAAATGTTTTCCTATAGTCGATGAAAGTCATAGCCTGAAACAATATAAGCTTTTTGAGGGAAACAACAACAAAGTAAAACAAAAGAACCCCCTCTAACCTACCTCAACTCTTTCTCCCAATGAATGAGTAGAGTATTTGCTACGAGCATATTACAGTTCAAAGGAGTACTTTTCTTCAGAATGATTCATCATCATTTCACTAATTTGCACAATCATCCTAACTCCATAAGCCTATTCCTCCTAGTGCAGAGACAAATTCAGACAAAGGAGATCACCTTCAAAAACCATTAAAAATTGGGGAGATGAGTCAGCATTTGTCTATTTTTGATCTTTCTAAAATTTTAGATTAAAGAGGACTGTTTATTTCCACACACAATAGAGATTACTGGTCTGACTGGTTTCACAGAGCACTTCAGATAAGCTACATTTTCTTTACACTACATGCTATAGCTTCCTTTGGTGGGGAGAAAAAAAAGAATAACAGTAGTGAAGAGAACACAGCCCATATTCCAGTCTGATACATTACTAAGCTACACTTCCACTGTTTGCAATATTATTAGAAGTGCTGTTTTGCACAGTCACTGGTGCCAGAGGACTCGAAATCAAATCTGAAGTCATTACATAAAAACGATACTGCAGAACTCAATTTTAACTTCATTAAAGTAAGAAAATAGCTGACAAATGGAGCCATCCACTCTGATGTGTCTCAGCTTCAAATAATGCATGAAACAGTTGGAAACTCAGCCTTAGGGCTGCTGCTGCTGCTTTAAAGTAGTCAATGGTACTGACAGTTAAAAACACTGAAATGTAAAGCTGCAGAATTAAAAAGTTAACAATAAGTCATGAACCTAACTAAAATGCAGGTTGAAGTCAAAAGAACATGATTAAGACTACATGGAACCTTGTTCAGTGTTTTAAACAGAAAGATGAAGTCTTTTGTTAGAACAGCACAAAGCAAGGACAGCACAGTGTCCCCAGAAGGATTACACAGCCTGGAATTATTTCAGGAAGTTATGAAATAATTTTAGCAAAGAACAAAACACATAGCACATACATTTAATAAGTTTCCGTCAACTGGCAAACTTTAACATTATCAACTTGTTTTTCTACCCATTTATAAAACCGATCAAACCCACTTCAGAGCATGTACATCCTGAAATCTATCATCAACCTCTGCTGTGGCATATATCTTTTTTCTGCATCCTGTTACTTTAATTCTTTTAAACTTGCACCTAAATAGCTCAAGACAAATGCTTCAGAACATGACTTTCACAGTGAAAAACACTGCTGCTTATTACACAGTAAACCAAATTCAGGTTGTATTATTTTCCTCTTCAATCTCTTAAACTACTCAATCTCTTCAATCTCATAAACTACTCATGTGCTTCACAAGCTTCAGATAAACTACATTTGTTATTTGTTACCTCTAGTGAAAAAGAAGTCAAATATCTGTCCTTTCTCTGAAAGCTTTTTGTGTACTCCTCATACAGCATTGGCCTATCAAGAAAGCAGTCCAGGCTTGGTTGTAGCACTGCTTCAAAATCATCAACAGGAAACAAACAAACAAACAAAAAAACACTAACAACACAAAAAGCTCTTTCCTTATTAAAATTAATAACAATAACTAACTGTCTCTGGAAAACCATGTGAATTAGAAATTTTAAACCAACCAGTTTGACAGCATCCTCTGATTTCACTGCCTTCTACACAGGCCATTGTGACTTCACAACTCAAATATATTTTTAAGGGGAAGAAAAACACACTTATAAACTACAAGCAAGATTTTAAATTAGTCAAAAGTATTCATAATATTTTATTCCTTTCAGTCTATTTGTACTGTTAAAATACCATTTTTCCAATTTCACATTAATCTAATTTATACAGACTTAATATTTGATGTAGCACATTTCCTTTTTGTTCATATCCCTGCCCCACAGGCTTTTCAAAATATGCATATGGCTTATATTTTGCATAAAGTCACATGACATACTTTAAGGGTATCTCCTATCAAAAATTGAGCGCTTACTCCAAATCTGACAGTTTTTTGGAACCCAAAAAACACTCCTTTAGGAAGAATTTAAGCTAATTATTACTCTTTTACTAGATTGTTCCAAAAAAAGTACCTTTTCTGCTCAAGTGTTCATCTGTTTCTTCTCTCATGCAACACTTGAAGTCATAATTCTGTTTATGAGACTGCAATCAATTCCACAGTAGTCAGTTACGCTATCTCAAAGGTGTAGGCTTTGGTGAATAATGAAGCAATCAATTTGAGCTCCTGCAGTCCTGTTCTTATTTCACTATTTCTGATAATTACAAAAGAATTAGTCAGAAAGCCAGTCCTACATCATATCTTATTAGTGGGATCAAAGGCAGACTTCTAACACAAGCACTGCTATCTGAGTCACTGTAATACTCACTGCAGATTAACCAAGAATGATTTTACCTTCACCCGTGTTCACTACAGTTCTAGGACACAAGAGAACTCTGCCAGAAGTTTTGATTTATGCTGTTTGCTGGCCTGCTGGGACTCTTACTAAAGTAAGAAATAAAATGAAAAAATTGTTGCCAATGAGGGGAAAAAAAAAAACAAAAACAAAATACTACAGTTGTAATTTTTTTTAAGTAAATGTTTCAGTATTTCAAACAAAAAACCACCAAACAGATATTAAGAGAAATATTACAGAAACTTCAAAGCTAATATATAATGAAGACATATATATTAATTAGCATGTAATTCTTTTCCTTTGGTACTTAAATCTGCAGTATTACAGTCACTTTACCAAAGTCAGAAATCAGAAATGTTGCTTGGTTTCCATAACCACTTTCTCTTACTAATCCAGAATGTACGCCTGAACCCATAAGATAGAGCATGATCCTCACAGGTGAATACTTATAGAGAATAATGATGGAATCTGGTCAGATTTTGATAAAAACTGTGCTGAAAGAGTCTTCATTTAGAACATCAGGCGACAGCAGCAGCACAATTACCTTGTAGTAACTTCTTTTAGCACTAAAAACTGAAATGAAATGTCTTCCTGAAATCCTTTGATTATTCCCTGGAACAGTTCTTGAGGCATTATGCCTGATTCTGTCATTATCACAGCTCTACATCTTATAAATGTAAACCAGGAGTAGAAAGAGAGATGGTGAATGATATTAAAATCTGCCATTTTGAGAATAATGTTTCAAAACAGATCACAGTGCTTGGGTGATGTCTCCCAGTTCTTGCAGCTTTCAGTATCAGTTTATAATGTCACCAACAATTTCACTGCATAGAATCAAAAAAAGGCAGGTCCTCCTCTCTGTTTTGGCTCATTGAGAAGATATAGCTCATCAGAATGTTGAACCCAGTCCATTGTTTCAATTGCTTTAAAGCAAGAAGCATCCTTCCTAAATTATTCCTCTTTGCCTCATGCATTTCAGCTCTGCATCTCTAACACTAGAATCCCAAACTATTCCCTCATATTACACGCAGCCTAGCAGAAGCAAAAATACATTTATTGTTTTCTACATAGTTTTCACAAACAAAAGCATTAAAGCTGCTCTTGTAAAAAGATATTGTCAAAAGTAATTCTGTCTACGATGCTTTTCTTCCACCTCTTGTCTCCTTTCTACACTTTCTTAATACAAAGTGTTATACATTCTACTCCTTTTTTGCAGTTACCCAGCTAAAGAGAGGAACATGCCAGCTCCATCTAGTTCATAGATTACAGCTATCCTTTGGAAGCAGAGGTAAATTCAGCTTTTTGCATTAAGAAGTTACTGAAGTGAAGCATAAAGCATGGAGCTAGAGCCGTACACTTGACACACAAAAGCAAAGAGCTCAGCGAGGTCTACAGATTCTGCACTGGACACTAAAACTTCTAAACACTAAACTTTTACGAAATTGAAAAGCTTATTTCTCTCACTGTAATTCCATGAGAAGTTCTGCTCAGAATTCAGTGAAACTTAAAAAGCTATAACACCACCAACACACAAAAGCCACTGTTAGCAAGCAGAGGAATCTACTGCACGTAGTTTGAAACAAAGCAGAAAAAGTTTCACAAATGAAAACCCTAACTCAGAAGTACCCCACGTTAGAGCTCTGTGGGCCT
>PPHD01013958.1:0-14585 GCA_002909625.1 Bambusicola thoracicus | reverse complement strand
GGGGCGAGGGGGGGGGGGAACTATGATTCATGCAGGCTGGGAGTGCCCTGCTGAGCACTGCCAAGTGCGGTGCACCCGTGTGGGTGGCACGGAGCTGGGAATGGTCCCCTTAGGGCTGTAGACCCCAAAAAGGATTGGCCGTGACCCCCCACCCCAAACCCTAGGAAGCCCCCAAGAGAGAGATGGGGAGGGTCTGGGGGTCATAGGTCCCCAGGCACAACAGGGTTAGCCACCAAGATCGGGGGCCTCATCACTGCAGGGAACAGATCGCTGTCCTTGGAGCGCTCTCCTGTCCCACATCAATCTGCTCCTGCTGACAGAGGCACATTCCCACATTCCTCATTGCTCTTCCCCCCCCTCCCCTCCTACCAAAGGACAAAAGCCATCCCGAGCTGTCAGCGCCCGGTGTTGCAAGCCTGAGCCAGCTCACTGGCTGCCAAACCCCAAAACGCTTCTGCCAGGCGGGGCCAAAGCGGTGACGCTGAGTCCCGAAGCCACCACGGGCGCTGACGTTCCCATTTCCCCCCCTGCCGTAAGGCTGAGAACGTACACAACTTGTGTCAGGAATGTGTCGGGCAGGGGGAAAGCAGTGGAACAAAGCCGCTGGGGATTTTGGGAGCAGGCGTGCCTCACAAGCTGGGGTTGGTTGGGGTGGCTGGGCGGGTGGGGCGAGCCTAATTAGTACCTGTGCGCGGCAGCGGCTGAGTCACCCTGCATTCATTGCCTCTGTGCTCAGAGCCACCAGCCCGGCGGCACTCAGCTGCCCCATGGTTTTACTTTTTTTTTTTTTTTTTTTTTTTTATTGTTGTTTTTTTCGTAATTCCCAACTGATTTGGAAAGCAAAGCAAGGAGGGCCTGCCACCATGCTCTAACAGTGGTGGTGGGCTCTTGTAGGATGTGGTGTAGGGCTTTATCAGGAGACTTCCTGGTGTTGGCTGTGGGGCCCCTTGGAGGTCCGGGGCTCGCTGTGGGGCTGCCCAGGGCTCTAGGGGTCAATGGGCAGCGTGCCTGGGGCTCCAGGGCTTTTCTTTGTGGCCACATGGAGGGGTCTGGGGCTTTCCAATGAGGGCTGGGGTCTACAGCTGGCTGGTGAGGCCGTGTGGGGGTCTGGGGGAGGTTGTTGGTGCCCGTGGCTCGCTGGGGGTCAATGTGGAGGCTGTGTGGGGCTCTGGGACTCACTAAGGAGGCTGCCTGGGATCCGGGGCTGGCTGGTGGAGGGCTGGGGGTCAACATGGAGGCCGCACAGGGGTCTGGGTGTTCATGTGTAGGTTGAGCCTGGGGCAGGCTGGCGGGAGAGGCCACGCAGTGGTCCAGAGGTCAACTTGGAGGCCACACGGAGGCCTGGGGCTTTTGTGTCCTTGGTTCTCTTGGGGGGGGTCCACGGGGGAGTCTGCCCAGACGGTCCGTCCAGCTCTCATCACTGTGGCTGTGGGCAAGTCCTCCTCCTCTGCCTGTGGGCACCCTCAGGGGGGCTTCTTTGGCCTCGGGGGCCCGCGTTGCCCCAGTCTCTGCTCAGGTGGCCGCGGCACCGAGGCGTGGCAGCGGCGGGGCGGGCCGGGTGCCTCCCTACAGCTCAGGGAAGGCCCCGCCGCCGTCACAGCCGCACACACCTGCACAGGGCGGCCGCGCTCGCCTCGGACCCGCTCGCCGCCGCCATGCAGGAGACTAACGCCTTCTTGCTGTCGGCCCTGCAGCCCGAGGCCGGCGTCTGCTCGCTGGCTCTGCCCTCGGACCGCCAGCTGGACGGTCGCGGCCGAGAGGCGGCCGAGGCCCAGCGGCTGCGCAGCGCTCGCGTCCAGGAGCAGGTCCGCATCCGCATGATGCTGCGGGGGCAGGCGGCCGCCCCACGCCCCGAGACCGTCGCGCTTGACCCGGTGGACGGCAGAGGTGGGAGACGGCGGGGTGGCTTTCTGCGGGCGGGGGGTTCCCCTCTTCCTTTGACCCTTACGGGGGTTTCACGTCTCAGAGCGGCATGGCTCCAGCCTGGCTTGGTTGTCCCCAAGCCTCAGTTTGCTCCATGAGGGTATTGGGACCCCATGCCCCGCTTTGGGCCGCTCTCGGCAGCTCCTTCCCTGGGCTCTCGGCGCTGTCTCGCCTTGTTGGCCAGGCTCCAAGTGCCTCCATTTAACGTCTGAGCTCATGGCCTCCGCCCTGCTGCTTCGCCCCACTGCGCCTCAGGCTGCACCCCAGTGACGGGAGAGCCCCCCGGCACCCTGTGCCCTGTTTGTCCCAACCTGGACGTCCCCGTCCTTGACTGCCCCTGCTCTGGTGGCACCCAGGTGACGGCCACCCAGTGGGAACAGGACATGACTAAGCCTTGCAGCAGAGCATGGCCGGCCCCCTGAGCCCCCGTCCCAGCCGAGTAAGGCCAAGGGGAGCCGTGCTGAGCTGCCGTGTCCCCATCAAGGTAGCAGTTACTGCTGGGGCATCTTGAAAGGTGGAAAGGCTGTGGGAGGTGTGCTGCCTCCTCCGCAGCCTCTTCCTGAACCCCATGGCTGGAAGGTAGGCACTTCTCCAGCCCTCTGGCTCTCAGCCCCCTAGCCACCCCTCTGAGGGCAGCAGGGTGGGAGGCAGTGTTGGTCCCAGCTTGCTTAGACCAGTGCGTTATCTCCCATCTCCATCCTGCAGGTGGTCCATATGGCACGACCGTGCGCTCCTCCTTTAGCTCCCGCTCCCAGACCAATGGCTTGGACTCCAAAGGCTCGGTATGTCTGAACCAAGCACACATCTCTGTGCTAGATGGGGATGGCTTAGACAGCTTGGTGTTGACAGACAGCCTAGTGTTGACCTACCTGAGGGTAGGAAGGCCCTATAGAGGGATCTGGAAAGGCTGGATCAGTGGGCTGAGGCCAATGGGATGAAGTTCAGCAAGACCAAGTGCTGGGTCCTGTGCTTCAGTGACAACAACCCGAGGCAGCACTTCAGGCTTGGGGCAGAGTGGAAAGTTGCGTGGGAGAAAAGCATCTGGAATTTAGTTGACAGTGGCGGGATGTGAGCCAGCAATGTGCCCAGGTGGCCAAGAAAGCCAACAGCACTCTAGTTTGTATCAGTAATAGCACAGCCAGCAGGAGCAGGAGGTGATTGTCCCCTTGTACTCAGTTCTGGTGAGGTCTCACCTGGAGTATTGTGTTCGGTGTCGGGCCCCTCACTGCAAGAAACACATAGAGGCCCTGGAGCATGTCTGAGAAGGGCAATGAATCTGGTGAGGGGTCTGGAGCGCAAGTCTTATGGGGGAGCTGGGGTGGTTCAGTCTGGAGAAGATGCTCTACAGCTGCCTGACAGGAGGTAGTGGCAAGGTGGGGATTGGCCTCTTCTTCATGGTACAAGGATAGGATGAGAGTTGATGGGCTCAAGTTACACCAGGGGAGGTTCAGCTTGGATATTAGGTTAAATTCCTATGGAAGAGCGGTGAGGCACTGGCACAGGCTGCCCAGGGAGGTGGTGGAGTTACCATCCCTGGAGGTGTTCAAGAACTGTGGAGATGTGGCACTGAGGGATGTGGTCAGTGGGACATGGTCAGGGGTGGGTTGGGGTTAGATGTGGCCTTAGAGGTCTTCTCCAACCGTAATGATTCTTTGATTAGACAGGACCAAGGAGGCTTTTGGCTCTGTCCTTTCCTTTTCCTGTGGTGAGGATGGAGGAATGTCCATGTGGTTACCCTCCCTTAACCCCATGCTTCCCCCCCTAGCTGTACCAACCCATGGCCAAGAAAGATTTTGGCACGCTCAAGGGCAGCAGCTGGTCCTCACGGTCGGCTGTGGACCTCACGCCACACAAACGGATGGCAACTGTCAGCAACGGGGGGATGCCGAAGGGCCGGAGCTACGGTGCGGGCTATGCCATGTCGCAAGCTGCCAACACATCCCCACGGCCCAGCTCCTTCCACGAGCGCAACTACCGGGCCCGACAGAGCTTTGACACGCTGTCTCTGCGCTCCCTGCGGCTGGGTGATGGGCCGCTGCCTCCCAGCGCCGCAGATGACCGCTACAGTATCATCTCGGAGCAGCTGGACCCCATGGGGCACCGGTCCCTCTACAAAAACCAGGGCAACGGTGGCTTCAGCCGCTCGTACACCTTCGAGAGGCAGATGAGCACTGGTTCCAACGCCAAGAGCTCCGACTGGTTGGATGGCGGAGAGGTGCCCCAGAGCCGCACCATTCGGGCGCCAGCCATGCGCACGCTCCAGCGCTTCCAGAGCAACAACCGCTCGCGGCTCAGCACCAGCTCCTTTGGCAGCATCCAGCCATCCTCGCAGGCGGCTGTTGGGAGTTCCTACATGGGCATGGTGGAGCACAGCTCCCGTGCGCCCTCCGTGCGCAGCCTGGCTGAGTCCAGCCACCACCTCCAGGACCAACGTGCCATGGATATGTACAACGGGCACAGCACGCTGCTCACCCAGCAGTCAGGAGGGTGAGTGCCAACCAGCCTAGTCGCTTTTTCCCATGAGTCACTTGGCTGATGTAGGGCTAAACTCCCTAGTTCTTGCTTGGCTGCAAGGGAAGGAGGAGAAGTGAGGTGGTTGGCATAATTTAGCCTCACCGTCCTGGAGTGTGGTGTGAGTTCACCTTTAAGTGTGTCCTGCGTATGCTCTTATGTCCTAACTTAAAACCACCCTGAGATGTAGAGGTGGGAAGGTGCTTGCTAAGCCAGGAGGAGTGTGATGGGAAGGGAGATGGGTTGGCACATCTCTGAAATGTGGGATGTGGTGGGGAACAGAGATGGAAGACCCTTGGGGCTGCCTTTAATGGGCTCTTCCTCATCTGCCTGTGGCTTCCAGGTTTGACGACATTGACCTGCCCTCAGCGGTGAAATACCTGATAGCCAGTGACCCCAACCTACAAGTCCTGGGCGCTGCCTACCTCCAGCACAAATGCTACAGTGACAGTAATGCTAAGAAGCAGGTGGGCACCAGAGGGGAAGGGTCTCCTGAGCCCCTCTGGTATGGTGGGGCACACCTGGGAGGATGAAGGAAATGGAGGGAGCCTCAGACCCCATGGGAAGTTGGCTTGGCCTCTCCACCCAACCTGTTTCCCATTGTAGGCTCGCAGCCTCCAGGCCATGCCCAAGCTGGTGAAGCTCTTTAACAGCCCCAACCAGGAGGTGCAGCGCCATGCAACAGGTGCCATGCGCAACCTCATCTACGACAATGCTGAGAACAAGCTGGCGCTGGTGGAGGAGAACGGCATCTATGAGCTCATGAGGACACTGCGGGAGTCTGATGATGAGCTCCGCAAGAATGTCACAGGTCAGAGGTGGTCACAGGGTTGGACTGGGGTCCTCCTCCCACTGAGGTGGCATCTGGTTTCCCCGGCCTGTGAGTAAGGCCAGGGTGATACTGTGTGAGGACAACTCTGTGTTGTCAACACACGCCTGGGTGGTGTCCCCAGCCACGATCTGCCTCATAGCTATGAGTGGCCGGCGTGAGGTGGGCCAGGGTGGACATGCTCTCTAACTGTCCCCAGGACTGAGGATCCCTTTCTTCCACACAGGGATCCTATGGAATCTTTCCTCCAGTGACAACCTGAAGGATCGCTTGGCTCGAGACACGCTGGAGCAGCTCACGGACCTGGTCCTGGTCCCCCTCTCTGGCCTGGGTGGCTCTGGTGTCATCCAGCAGAACCCCTCCGAGGCAGAGATCTTCTACAACTCCACAGGCTTCCTCAGGTACCTGCTCTGGCCCAGCCTCAGTCCTACTGTGGATAAAGGTTTAGAGGGGAGAAAACACTGCCTTTACTGCCAATCTAGGGAGCAAGGTTGCGAGAGCTTGTTTTTGAGGCCCCCATTCCTTGCAGTGCTTGTGCATCAAGGCAAAGTGTTGTCAACCCCATGGGACAAGCGTTAGTTGCCCTCACTGCTGCTATAGTGGGGCACAACGATGGGGTGGCTGTGGTGCCACTTCTCGCTGTGATGGACCCTTTTCCCCGTGCAGAAATCTGAGCTCTGCAAGCCAGCAGACCCGGCAGAAGATGCGTGAGTGCCACGGGCTGGTGGACGCCATGATCCACTATGTTAACAGCTCCCTAGAAGTAGGGAAGTCAGAAGACAAGGTGAGCCTTGAGATTTGCTCTGCTCGGTGGGCTTGGGGCTTCAGTGCCCTCAGATGGGGTGTTACTCACTCCCTTGTGTCCCCTGGGGTCACCAGACATCCTTCACAAAGTAGGGAAAGTGAAGCTGGATCTGTCCAAGCTTACTGGGCCTAGTGGGGTACTGTCAGTGGTGGTGCCACGGATGTGACTCTGAACATGGAGCCCAAGTGGATCCCCGTGGGTCTGGGCCCTGGACGGTGTGCCAACTCACCAGGACTGACTTCCACCCTTCGTGTCTCATTTCTTTCCCCAGAGCGTGGAGAATGCTGTCTGTGTCCTGCGCAACCTCTCCTACCGCCTCTACGATGAAATGCCCCCCTCCTCCCTCCAGCGCCTGGAGGGCCACCGTAGGAACAACGGTGGAACCATGACAGGGGAGCTGGTGGGCTGCTTCAGCCCCCAGAGCAAGAAGGCTCGAGAGGTCAGCAGGTGGTGGTGGGGGAGCGTGGCATTTTTGTGCTGTGACAGCTGTATCACCTGGGGTGTGGAAGCATGGGAAAGTAGCAGGTAAAACATGGTGATTGTGGGTGGAGGTGGACACCAGCCTTGGCTGCCGGGTAGGACAAGTGGGTGAACTCAGAAGGTGAATCAGGTGCTACCTGCATGTAGCAATGGGTGCAAACCCCCCCATGCTGAGGGGTGTGACACAGCTGGGTTGACGTGTCCACTTCTTGCCAAGCTGGAGGTGCCCACAGCAAGAGGACAACACAGAGGGATTGTTCTCTCTGGGCCTAACGTTGTTCCCCTTGTCCCCACAGCACTATCTGAATGCAGACATTGTCACTTTCACGGAGGTGTCCAAGGACCCCAAGGGCATGGAGTGGCTCTGGAACCCACAGATTGTGGGCATCTACAACCGGCTGCTGCAGCACTGCGAGCTCAACAAGCACACCACCGAGGCGGCCTCAGGTGCCTTGCAGAACATCACTGCTGGGGATCGCAGGGTGAGGACACAGGAGAGGAGCGTTCCTTGGGCTTGTCCCATCTTGTCTGGCAGTCGCTGCTGGTCACAGCCCTACCTGGGTGGAGGAACGCGGCCATCACGCTCCTTGCCAGTCAGGTCACCCTGCCACACTGAGCAAGGGGAGGAGGAGGATGGGGCAAACCAGGTGAGTGCCTCTACTGTGTGTTTTTGCCTCTGCAGTGGGCAGGCGTGCTGAGCCGGCTGGCCTTGGAGCAGGAACGCATCCTGAACCCCGTGCTGGACCGCGTCCGCACCGCTGACCACCACCAGCTGCGCTCCCTGACGGGGCTCATCCGCAACCTGTCCCGCCATGCACGCAACAAGGACGAGATGTGTGAGTGCTGAGGAGGGAAGGGCCGGGGTGGCACAGAGGAGCCCATTTGGGACGCTTTCCATCCTTTTGATCCTCAGTTTGGCCTCTGCTTACCTCCAGGCATGTCTCAGCACCTTCCTGTGTCCATGCTCACAGCTAGACGCACTCCTGTGCGGTGTCCTGTCTGTCCCCAGTGACCAAACATCCCTGGCATGCTCTGCTCTGCCTCCAGCCCCACTGTCTTCCTTGGCTGTGCATCTGTTGCCCCAACCCATCTTGCACACTGCTCCTCTCCCATGTGCCACGGAGACTCAGCATAGAGCTTGAAGCAACCCCTGGTGCTGCCTCACGGGTCCTTGGCTGCGGGGCTCCTCCCTAGGTCACCATGCATCCTATGGGGTTAGCCACTAGACCTGATACATTGCCTTTGCCCTCCAGCCACCAAGGTGGTCAGCCACTTGATTGAGAAGCTGCCAGGGAGCGTCGGGGACAAGGCACCGCCTGCTGATGTTATCGTGAACATCATTGCGGTGCTCAACAACCTGGTGGTGGAGAGCCCCATGGCTGCTCGCGACATCGTCTACTTTGATGGCCTCAGGAAGCTCTTCTATGTCAAGAAGAGGAGGGACAGGTGGGAGCTCGCTTGTCTATTTTTCCATCCCAACCATGGTGTTGCCCATCGCCGCAGCCATCTCTTTTCCATCTGAGTGCTTCTCACCACTCCTGCTAGAAGCACTTTGCCATTAGCCTTGTGGGGTGGTATCCTTGGGCTAGTGGGTACCATCCCATACTCTGTGGTACCCAAAACATGACTGTATTTTCTCTCCCTACTCCAGCTCAGACAATGAGAAGTCCTCCCGGGCAGCAGCCAGCCTCCTGGGCAACATGTGGCAATACACCAAGCTCCACCGGGACTTCAAGGTGGTACGTACCTCCCTCTGGGGTGGGAGAGCCTATGGAAGAGCCCAAGGGAGTCATGGCTGGGGGCTTCACCCTGGAAATGTGCTCCACCCAAATGCTTCCAGGCATATGACTTGCCCTGACTCCACACCTTCACCTTATGTAGAGGTGGAAACACCCCCAGAGCATCATCCTTATGGTGCCAGGTGCCTAAAGGGATGGGAACACCCATGCTTCCAGAGTGGGCACAGCATGCCAGAGAAGTGTGTGTTTGCATTCCCAGTCCCTACCTCCTGGCAAGGTGTGGCCATAGGTGTCCTTGAGCAGGGGCAGTGACAGCACTGGGTGACAGGTGGCTTGTTTTCTTGCAGAAGGGGTACCGGAAGGAGGACTTCCTCAGCCTGTAAGAACAGCCCCAGGGAGAAGGGACTGCACAGCCCTCGGTCTCCCCTCCGAGACGCGCGTTGCTGCCTCCTGTGACCCCGGAGAAGCCGCTCACCGCAGGACTCCTGCTCTGTAGCGTAGTCCCCACTGCTCCTCTTGTCCCTTGCACCTACCCCTTGCTGCTGGGCACCCTATCTCTGGGCTGGGGATGAAGGGGCTAAAAATGTCCCACCCCACACCATTTTTGCACCACTTCAAGCTTGGCAGAGGGGCAGGAAGGTCTGGGGGATGCTTTTGGGGGTGTCCCTATCCTAGCTGCTCCCAGAATCTCGTTTTGCTGGGCTGTGCCCTGGATGGGGCTTGGTAGAGCATGGGGGGGGGGGCATCCGTGATGGCCACTGGTGTCTCCCCAAAGTTTTAAGGGGCTATACCTTGGCTGCAAGGAGCCAGAAGCAGCATCAGTGCCCACTTTGCAGCAAGGACCCTATAGCTGCTCTGTTAAGGACCTGGGGCTGTTCAGGGCCAGTGCTGCGTAAGCAAGATCCAGGCAGGGCCAGCTAGCTTGTGTTTGCTGGGTGGCGTCTCCCCGCGGGGTGGGGAGATGCCCTCAGTGCCCGGTGCAGGTGGGGCCAGCATGAGTTCAAAGCTCACCCAGCAGAGGCGGAGGGTTGGGGTGCGCGGGAGGCTGTGGGTCGCTTGGGTCTGCCAGTGGGTTTTGGGACTGGGGAGGGAGACCCTGTGCTTGGGTGTGCCCCATCTGGGAAATGGGGTAGAGTAGGTACAGCAGGGGCTGGGAAGTCAGCAGATTGGGGGTGGGAGGTGGGGGGTGGGGGGGAAGAGTGAGCAGTGTGGCCACAAGCGACCTCCCCCATACTGAATATGACATGTTGGGACCCTCTGGGGATGGGGCAGTGCATTTGTCCCACCAGCTCTCCATGTAGAGGCTGTGCACTGTGTATCCCCCAAATAAAGATCTTGAACAATAGCCCTGTGCTTGGCAAGCACCTGTGGACACTGCCTCACCACTCGCTGTGGAATCCTCCAGTGTCACCTATGTCCCTGCAAATGGACGAGACCCACTGGAACAGCAGCATTTTATTGCCATCAGGATTTCTGGGGGGAGAGGGTGATGCTGCCTCAAGCAACCAGGGTAGGGAAATGAGGGGCAAAGGAATGTGGGATGGAGATGCATGCTACATCTCCAAGGGCATCACCAATCCCAGTGTTTGTCCATTAGGCAGGAAAAATGTCCCTTCTTACCCAGGGCAAGGAAGGAAGACCTACCGCCCAAGCGTGCCCTGGTACTGCGGACAGGAATGTCCCACCATGACAGCTTTCCACCATGAAGCATGTTGCCAGGAGCCAGCTCCTCTCCTCCCAACTTCAGTTCTTCACTGTGCCTGGGATCCTGGAACCGTGACCAGAGTCTGTGCAGTCCCACAGAATGTGGGGATTCAGCAGCTTGGTTGTGGCTCTGCTCAGATGTCATCTTCTGTCACCAGGCAGTAGAAGTCTGTGCGGGCGCCGTAGTTGCGTGAACCCAGGTCAGAGATGTCAATCTCAGATCTGTGACTGTCCTTCAGCTGCGTGTCCTCCCCTGTGCCAGTGGCCAAAGCCATGGGCCCCCCGGGGCCACTGATGCGAGGAGGATGGGGACTTCGGAAAGCACATCCACGGAGGCCTGGAAGGAGCATAGAGGGGTCAAGTGTTGGGGAAGGGGTCAACCCAACCTTCCTACCCAACCCAGGAGAGGAGGTGGGTGACAAGAACCTGTACCCAGGTCTCCATCTGGATGGGGGTCCCCCCGGCTGTCTAAGTAGCTGCTGTGCAGGATGAGCATAGGGTCCTTGTCCTCCTGTAGCTGGGTCTGTGGGTCCCCCATGGTCCGCCGGAAGGCTACCTTGCGTGGCAGGGCCAGGCACAGCTCCTTCCAGAAGTCTGACGATGGGGTCTGCATGGGATGAGAAGGAAATGAGCTGCATTGGGCTGCAGAACAGCCCTGCCCAGCCCTGCACGGGGCTGGAGAAGGCTCCTCCTGCAGCTGGGAGCTCAGCCAAGGTGAGGGCTGTGCTCTACCATGGCAGCATGCCCGCACAGCGGCGAAGAAACCAGCCTGACCTGCTGGAGAGCTGCAGCTCCCAGCCTGGCCCTACAGTGTGAGCTGTGCTGCCCTGGTTTCCTTGGCCAGGGGACACCCTAGAGCAGGGCTCCTTCCTGTGCACGTTTGGGACGTGAGCATGTAGATCTGGAGCCTGATAATGAAATTGGGCACCAGGGTTGGACCCTGCTCAGCCCTTACCATGGAGCCTGCTCGCCAAACCAGCAAGGTCACAGCACTCCTGTGTTGCTTCAGCAGGCTGATGGCAGGGTGTGTGATCTCCCGGTACTGGCTCTCAAAGACGATGAAGATGGGTTTCTTGGAAAGCTCCAGCAACCTCCAGAACCCTTCCCTGTGAGACAGGCATAGGGCACGAGATGAGGAGCCGCCAGCCCCTCTCTCCCAGAGGCAGGCAAGCAGGAGTGGGCTCATACCTAAAGCTGCTGTTGCACCAGTCCTGCTCCAGGTACGCCACAGAGAGGACCACAATGAGACGTCGGCACCTGCTCACGTTCATGATGAGGTCTGCTGATGGCTCTGTGCCGGGGAGAGAAAGCATCTCAGCCCAAGTGTATCCTCTCCCCTTTTTGGGATTCCACATCCAGGTGACAGCATTGTCCAACTGCCATAGGGCTGGTGCCTACCAGCATTGGGCATGATATTCTGCTCATCCAGGTAGAGCTTGTAGCCATAGCGGTTCTCCAGCTGTGGCTTGACAATGAAGTGGACAAACTTTCGGTCATCTGGAGCGGTGGCGTGGGACACATAAGCATCGTACAGCTTCCCGTCTGTGTGGTTGGAGGGAAAGGTGGAAGTTAATGCCAGAGAGGAGCCTGCCCAGGCCCAGGAGTAGCTCATCCTGGGGCCACCCTCTCCTTGTTTCCCTTCTCACCGTTCATCTCCAGCTCGCCATAGTGGTTCCTGTACCAGAGGAGCACGCTCAGGCGGCATCTGATATAGAGGCCTGCCAGCAGCACCAGGAGGACCAGGACCAACAGGGCAGCCAGCACTGCACTCACATGCCCCGCAACCTCTGCAGAGATAATGAAGAGCATGGTGAGCGTGGCTGGTAGCCCCCAGATCCAGCTTTCTGCAGTTCACACCCCAACATGCAGCCATTCCTCTTTCTCCCGCTTCATGATACCCATGGGGCCACTACTGCCACCCCATGCCAGCACCCTCCTTGGGTTTCCTACACCTGTCCCCACCAGGGCTGGCTCTCAGCATATCCCTACCCTCTCTCCGCAGGGTGAAGCTGGCTGTAGCATTGCTGACCCAGCAGGCAAACACCCCGAAATCGGCATTGTGCGTGAGGTTGACCTGCAGGACGGTGGCAAGGAGACGCTCCGAGGCATTTTGACCAAGCCTAGGGAGAGAAGGAGACACTGTGGGCTGGGCAACCCAGAAAGCCAGACGGACGTACCTTGGGGCAGGCTCCTTACCACGTGCTGTCTTGTCTGCTCTCGCTGCTCAGCCACTGCCCATCCTTGGTCCAGGCAGGGACAGGCTCACAGTGCTCGCTGATTGCCCAGCGCACGGTGCAGTTCAGCACAACCTGGCTTCCCAGGGCCAGCTCCAGTGTCTCATTGGCAGCCGGGGCGAGGATTTCAGGAGGCACGCTGCAAAAATCTGGAGGCAGAGGTGGAAGGGGAAACCATCAGGGATCCAGCTTCTGGCAATGGGGAATCGTAGAACTGGTTGAATCGTTTAGGTTGGAAAAGAGCTCTAACTAAGGTCATCAGCCCACCCCCACCACGCTCATTAAACCACGTCCCTAATTAGAACCACAGAATCATTAAGGCTGGAAAAGACCTGTATGATCATTGAATCCAACCCCTGCCCACCTCCACCATACCCATTAAACCATGTCCTCAGGTGCCACATCGCAGTTCTTGAACATCTCCAGGGATGGTGACCCCACCACCTGTGCCACCGCCTCACCGTTCTTTCCGAGAACAATATTTCCCTGCTATTTAACCTGAGGCACGACAGCCCTGCTGCTGTCCTGGCTTCCCCAGAAAAACAAGCTCTACTCCCAGGGTCTGGCAGGGAGCAGTGCTCTGCAGCAGGCTGGGCCGGTTCTGGGACCTACCCCAGAACAGCAAGTGGGACCTCCGACGTGCTTGAGAGCGAGGGGGCCTTTTTGGCTGAAAACACTTAAAATACTGATTTTTGCAGCCTACCTGCCATGGCGTGGTCAGAGGCATTCGGCTACCAGCACTGCAGAAGGAGGGAACCTGGTGTCACGTTTTCCGGGAGGACAAAGTCCACCTGTTGCTGCCACGGGGTGGATTGGGGCTGGGACAGAGGAGAAACTGGAATTTGGGTTAGGGTGTTGGGTGAGGTCGAGGTGAAACCACAGCCCCCGGGTCATCCTGGGAGCCACAGTCCTAATGCAGCCGCTCTTTGGATGTGCAACTGGGGACCCTCCTTTGTGCTGCGTGGCTCAGCTGTGGCACTGCTCCCAGCCCAATGTGCCTGTTGAAATTGCTAATTAAACCTCGGGGTTTATTTATAGCAGTAAGGGGTTCCTATCCTGTGAGCTTTCACAGCGAGTGGGTGCAGTGGCCACATTAGGAGGCACGGTGCTGCCCTGTGGCGGTGCCCAGGGACCATCCCTGGATGGCACTGCCCCTTAAGAAGAGGGGCAGCAGGGAGGACACCCCGCACCTCGCCAATACATCACACTGGGAACAAAAGGTGAAGCAGAGCTTCGCTGTGGGATTGGGCTCCTCTGTCCCTGAACACCCGCAGAGCCCCCACTGTGGGCACTGTGCCTGCTGGGAATAACAAGGGACGTCACGATGCTGGTGTTTATGCAAGGCAGCACTACTGTAAACACATCCAGCCAAACTGCTGGGGCCAGGAGGGATAAAATCTGCCCTGGCTGCCCCATTGCCCCAGAGCTTCTTTGCTCCTGATTGCAAACTGGTTTGGAAATGATGAAACCTGGTTTTCCCCCAAAGAAACCGTGCCGGTGCTGCGGGTGTTGTGGGGAAGGGGGAGGTCTGCAGCTGGGGATGGAGGTACCTCACCTCCCTTTGGCACAGCAGCCCCAGCTCTGGGTGAAAACGGGGTCAAGGTACGCAGGGGACGCTTGAGCAGCTGGAAAATAATTGATACCTAAAGCATTAACTGATTTTTTCCATAGCCGAGGATGAAAGAGCAGGGGCTGGAGAGCCCCCCTGCTAGGCTTTTGCATGGGGAAGGGGTGGGAGATGCCACACTGGGGTGGTGTGGGGCTCTCCCAGCCTGGTGGGGATGCTCTGGTTGCGCTCAGTCCTGGCTCACTCGTTATTTTGTAATTAGAAAGAAGGAAGTCCCAGCAGGGTGTGGGCTGGCTGGAGAGACCCTCAGCACCTCCCCAGCCCCATGGGGAGGCCGCAGCCTTTGGCTCCAGGGCATGAAATGGGTGCCGAAAGGGCAGCTCAGTGCAGGACTGAAGGAGGAGCACAGGGGATCACACGGCACACTCCCATTTCCTACCTTTTGGGTTGGGGGACAGCCCAATTTTGTAGTGATCTAAGCATGATAGCTGGACTGTGATATCCCCTTGGAAGAAGGCCACGGGGAAAGCAAGGCAGGCAGGGAGCACGCAGCAGGGATGGAGGCTAAGCAACGAGGCTTGTGGGGAGAGGGTGAAACCCTACTGACCCCGGCCAAGACAACTCAATGCCGAGTGGGAAGGAACGGAGAGCTGTTTACCTGCAGGAGATTCCTCCAGAGTTCCTGCCAGCCGTCTTCCCCTCGTGCCACTTGAGCTGACTGTCGGACAAATGCTTTCGTTGGGTTTTTCTGTGTGCTTTTTTTTTTTTCTTGTTTTAAGTTATCATTCCCTCC